>JAWWMK010013578.1:0-22386 GCA_035047105.1 Galeopsomyia nigrocyanea
CAAGAGGATTGCGAAACTTTTGATGCTTCGTAGAGCTGCGTAACCCTAAAATTGAGAGCGTACCCTCAGTTTGAATTATTGAAAAAACGCTCCCAAATTACGGCAGTTTTTTCGTGGAATTGGTCATATATACGTACACCATGTCCCGAAAAAAAAAATAAAAAGTATTTATTGGAGGATACCAGCTATATAGCAAGCCAAGTTTTTTAATATTGGACTTGCGTCTTTCTTTATCTATCGAGTTCTATGCTGCTCTTTTTTTTATCTTGACATTATATGTATTTTCCAATGAGAAATTCCAATCGATTTTCACCGATGAAAAAAAAAGTTTTTAATAAAACCTTCCGAATTTTGCCTTGAGGGCGAATATCGCGCATGAATATTTTACGGATTAATTAATTTGTACGTTTCCCTTTTATTCGGTTCGTTGTGAAAACTTAATTAAAGCAGCGCTTATTGAGCGAGAATTCTTTGAACCTGACTTTTATTTAAAGACAGATTGCGTATGCGAGGTAAAATTTACCTGGTAGAGCTCGATGAAAAAGAAAAGGTTTAATTATTTCTTGGAAATTTTTTTTATTAATGAAACGCATTATTGCAACGTTAAAATCTACGCTGAGAAGAAAAACGATATCTTACGTTTGCGAGACTTCTTTCTTCCATTCGAAATAAATACTCGACGCAATCCGAGACTTTAATTAAAACTACGGATTTTACCTACACTTTTAAAGCTCAAAGTATCAAACAAAGTGGGAGGGGTTTAAACTCTTTCAATGGCTGATCTTGGCTTCGCGGCTCCTTTCTCTCACTCTTTTTCTCTCTCTCTCTCTCTCTCTCTATCTCGAACAGAAACGAAGTTTTAAGAGGTGGAATACGCTAAGCCCCTCGCGTACTGTTGACCGAAGTAATGAGAAAACATTGTCGCCTTTTATACCGGTAATTGTGAGTCCTTGTAAATTTGTTGTCGATTAGATTTCTTTCCGGGCGACGCCGAAGAAGGACAGAAAAAGAATAAAAAAAAAACAAAGACGCGCGACTCTTTTTTTCCTTCACGGTTAATTACTTTTGTTGACGCTATTTTAATTAACTGTCTAAACAATTCAGCTTTAATTGCATTCTTGTAGCTACATCGACCTCTGTTCGCTTTACGGATGTTTGGCTTTATGAAAAAAGTCCGTTGAAATTAAACTGCTGTGGAAGAGACATTTTTCTTGTTATTTGAAAAAGTTTCTTTGTTTTGCCTTACTTTAATAATAAACAGACTTATTACACGACAAAGGCACAAATGTAATAAAGCCACCTCGTACTTTTGCATACCTTCAGTTGCGTTATTTCTTTATCAGGCAGCAGTTTCGTTGCAAGAAATATCAACACTTTACGGTTGTTGAAACCATAAAGCTTTGTTATCAATGGCGTTAAAGAGTTATTAAAATAAAGAAAAAAAATTTGATAATAGGAAAGTTGGAAAAAGGAATAAGTTTGTTGCTATTAACATTATTCTTTCTCTATTCTTTTAACTAAAGAATTCAGACTTTGAAGTTAATACTTTTCTTTCTTACTCGCTACGTAAATCAACAAGTATAAAGCTCTCCTTTCGATACTTGAGAAATTTTTTTGCTTAGTTATGCCGGGATTCTTGATACATAGTTTTTCACATTTTTATTCGTCTGGCGCTGCGAGAGTTCATCTTCTTAAAAACTTTTCAAACTCGCGCTGAAAGATTTTTTCCATTGCAATACGCTAAACAATTTGTTTGATTCGCAGTCGATAACATGTCCGGAATACTTTTGATGTTAAGGTTACAGCAGAATACTTCAAACTTTGAAAGTAAAAGAAACTTCCAACGTAAGAAATCTTGAGAATTCTCTCAATTTCGTTGCGTTACGAGCGATTACGAAATATTTTCAAAGAGTACAAAATTCTTTTATCTTGACAGAAAAAAAAATATACGAAGCCGCAGCAATACGATGGAAATGATATTATTCCGTGGAACCTCGATCGCAAATAAAAACAACGCAATAATAACCGACGGACATTCTACCGCAGTGAAAAAGAAAAAAACTTCACATCAATGCAAAGACGAGAGAAGACAAAGGCAACTCCAATACATAAAAAAAAGAGAGAAAGAGAAAAAGTAGATTGAGCGTAAATCGTCGGCAGAGGGGTAGAAATAAAAATAAAAAATGGCGGTTCAGCTCTCAGGGATCTAATTGCGGCTGGGTTCTTCACGCACAGAGCAGTGTGCCGCCGCAGGCGCAACGCGAGAGATACAGAGATTTCCAGCTGACCGGGCAAAAGGGAGAGAACCGATCGTCAAAGAGCCTTCTCTCTCTCTCTTCCCCTCCGCGCGTTTGGACGCTTACAAAACGAGAGAAGAGACCCGCGCACGAGCGAGCATCGGACACGCGATGAATTCCTTGACGTCTATGGGGATGCGAGCTGAATTTTCGGTCTCTCGCGCGCGCACGCCTCTGGCTTGCCTTATACAACCCCTATATAGATAGGAAAATGGGGATGGGGGAGCGAGGGATCTTACGTGCGGGATTTCGAGGTTCATTTGATCGCTACCAGATAGAGGCTAATTTCCAAATTATTGCTTTATTCACACTTTCCAGATCCTTCTGTATGCTCAAGGTTTACAAATGTTCGAGATGCTTTCGAAATACCAAAATTCATTTTCAAGTCGACTGGTAAATAATTCTAAAGATAATTTTTTTTTTACAATACGATGTACCTTGGATCGAAACATTCTTCATTTGCGATCTTAAGGGCATCCAGAAATCCGGAGTCTCGAGCCAAAGGCCAATTCATGCGCGAGCCTTTGCTCCTCACGTTCACGCTCGATCCTCTGCAGCTCGTAGTGCTCGTCCAGTAGCCGTTGCTCGCGGGCACGACTTTCTTGCCACAAGTTTTGCTGGGCCAGCAATTCGCGACCGTATTCTATGGCTGCTCGATGTCGACGTGCGCGCTTATCCTTCTCCTCTTGCTGGAATTTTTCGAGTGCTGCCGAGAAAGAGAAAAGAAACGTAAAAGTTGTGTAACTCGAGGATGAAAATGAAAAAAAAATCGGAAACTAGGTCGACGGATAACAAAAAAAAAATCGAAATACATTTCAATCTGTCGTTATCATATCAATAGATTTTTTTTAGTATACAGACAGTACAACAGAAACTCTGTCTCTCTCTCTCTATCTAGTTGGCGACAACGCTACTTTTTATCGTACTTTGCTGATAGCGCTGTCCACCGACTGAGAGAGAGAGAGAGAGAGAGAGAGAGAGAGAGAGCAGCACAAGCACATTCGCGACTGACTGAAAAACTTTTTGAAATTCCCTCGATACGATCAAACTCCGAAACAACGTCACGCGCGCACCGATCGCCAACGGCCCGTCTCTGTATTTACTTTGTTCGCGTTGTCGCGTGCTGCTGCCCCGCCAACGTTACAATGACGTTTATCGACGTGAAATAAAAAAAAAATAATAATAAATAACACAGGTTCCGTGGATAAGCCAGCAAAGCTCTAAAAAGAAGAAAAAAAAGAGCGCGGACAGCGTCATAACTTTCTTTTCGGTGCTTGCTGCACGTGCAAGCCTTTTTAGGAGGTTGACTGACTTGACCCGGAATTTGTATAAACAGAGGCAGACACACAGACACAAACGTAGCACGCGACTGCATATAAATAAGCGCCGAGCGCATCCGTCTCTCTGTCTGGCAGAGAGAACCGTCAGCCTGGCTTATGCGGCTATACTGCGTTCTTGGCGCTAACCGCGCAATAACTTGCTCCCGGGAAAATCGCGGTATCAACGTTCTTCTCTCTTTTTTTTTTTTACTTCGTCTGGCAAACTGAAAGTTATGAGCATAATCGAGACTTTACTCTTTATTTACGTAGTCTGCTGTTATTGAGTAAACTTAGCTTATATTTCATGGTGTTATTAGTGACAATAGTGTACTTTTCTTGACGAAGTCGTAAAATCAGTAATCTAAGTCAATATCAAGTCAGACACGTTCGCAGAAACTCCGGCGTGCTTGAAAATGATAATATAAAGTAAACGAACGAGTAATCGCATCATTAATTACTTCAAACAAAATAATTCAATCGATAAAAAAAAAATTCAAATAAACAACCCAGCGAATTTTAAGCCAGCTCACAACGAGACGCGACGTTACGTATATAATTGGCGAGCGTAACGCAATGCATCACCGAAAAGCCCCGCTAACGCCACAACACTTCTGGGCAACTATCCTTCATATAAGCGAGACTTGGGCGCTCTAAAATAATTAAAGTAATTCACTTTGTCTGCGGGAGCAAGCATATATACACGTCGAGAGGTAGAGAGTGAAGCTTACGCTCGCAATTATCTTGGTCGAGCTGCTGTTGGTGTTGCTGCTGCTGGCGTTTCTCCTCGAGTTGGCGGTCCCAAGCGAGCCGTAGCTCGCGACCCGAGCGTACTCTCTCCTCCTTGATGCGTAGCCGCTGCTCGCGCCGTTTCGCCTCGGCGTCAGCGGCCAAGCGACGCGCGCACTCCTCGGCCTCCGACTCGCGACGCCCCACTGCTTCCCGGAATTCCTGTCAAAATGCCAAAATGTTTACCGCGCTTATGCTTCTGATGTGTGCATCGCGAGCGAGCGTTCAGAGGCTTTCGCCTGCGAGTGTATGTGTGTGTATGTGTGTGTGGGCGCAAGGCTTTATTGCTCGGGGAATTACTTTTCATATGGAAAGTTGCGCGTTTATCTCTTTATTATTTATATCAAAATAAATCGATGAACCTCGTGATATAAATTAGCATTTGACACAAACAAGAGTTAAAAATGTATTCGTAATTTATCAAAATAAGTAATCAAAGTTTCCACTTTGACGCACGAGGAGTGTAATGCACGTGTCTGACCATATTTAGGTTGCTCTACTTAGTGCACGAGTGAAGGCAGACAGAGAGGCAGTACAGGGAGAGGTGAGCATTTTATGGCTTCTAATACTCGCAGCTGCGATATTTCATGCTATACGCATCATCAACGTTTCGGTTATTAGTTTATGGCAGTACCTGGAAGGCTCAACGAGAGAGGGAGGGAGGGAGAAAGAGGGAGAGATGGTATAGAACGCTAGAAGTGCGCGCACACACACACACAACGAGCGAGTGAGAGAGAGAGATGCTTTGACAAAATTTATAGGTCAGTTGTACCCGCGCACGAGAGGCTCTGCGAGTTGCATTAGTATAGCTTTGAGTTATTATAGTAGCTATACACTTCGAACTAGCACTACGTTCTCGTTGCTTTAGAAACCGTACAAATGAAAATATTACCGAAGCTGTTAGTATACAATTTGCACCGGAGTTTATGTAAACGTTAACACAACACGCGCGTGCTGTGTGCCTAGTACCACCGTTCGAATATCGTAAATTTGACACTCGTGCAGAGTGAATAGTTACAGCAATAACTCATATGACTATATGGCTATATTATTCTTTATAGGTCATCAAAAGGTAATGACCGAAAACCACTGGAAAAATGATTTGATTGTCCAAGTGACAAACATAACGGCACTAAAACTCGAAATCTTTCTTCATCATCTATTTAGCAGACGTGATTACATCTAAAGGCCAACAGCCAGACAAAGCAGCACAAGCTTCGCGAGCACAACACAAAGATGAGAGAGAGAGAGAGAGAGAAGCTCATAATGGAAAACGCGCTCCAAGTCAGATTAGCAGCGGTGCATGCAAAGACCAATGCGCATTTAGCCGAGCGCTTGTGCTGTGTGTTGGCGCCATATATACATGTATATATTCACATCCGCGTGTGCACGAGTGAGCGAGCGACGTAATACGAAGCAGACGTGCCAACGCGTGCGAGCATCCTCGCTCGATCGCCGAGGTGCGCATCGCGCCTAGTTGTCTGTATCTAGTGTATGTGTGTATGTGTGTGTGTGTATGCTGTGCTGTGCTGCCTTCTCCCGACGAACAATGCGCGCACGCTGATTGCGAGATGTCGACGCCTTGCTATATACATAGCCAAGAGAGAGAGAGAGAGAGAGAGAGAGAGAGAGAGAGAGAGAGAGAGAGAGAGAGAGTCATTTTCGGGAGATTAATTAAGAGGAAGCAGCACTAGACGGCTGACTTATGCACGCGCGCGTGTAACTCGCGCGCGAGCGCTAGCTTGCACCGAGGAAGTGCTTAGCGCCGGATGGTCTAGCTGCGGCATGGAGTCTGCAGAGTGCGAGAGAGAACTATACGCAAGACGCCCGATAAGACTTCTCCGAGATTTGCTACTGTTGTGGTTTTTAGCTTAGTGCCTGCTCTACTGTGATTAACTAAGCTCTCTTCGTTAGTTCTAATACCTCCTAGAGTATGCGCGAAATTGCGTTAGCTTTGGCTGTCGAATTTACGTATTGCGTAGTACGAGTCAATAATCGGTCAGACATTGAGGCAAAATGTAAAATTTATTCTATCTTGTCTATTACTGTTTAGTTGTACTTAAAAGGCTCTTAAGTGTTGCAAGCTTGTTATTATTTCCTGAGAATTGTTCTTCATTCACTTGGTTGATTATTTAGGTTAATACGATGAATATTATAGTTATTTAGCTTGAGGAGGTATTATGATGCTCAAGGAAGCGAGAGCCAAAAAACTATTACCTCTGCTACTCCCGACATAATAAGCTTAAAAGCTCTTTGGCATCTGAGAATGAAGAACGTAATAAGAGCTTCCGTTTCACGCTATTTATACACATTATTAATCTTGGAAATGAGCGACGTGTATTATATGAATTTTTTTTGTTTAATGTTTACTAATGCGGATGAAAATGCCTTCATATTGTCTTTATTAAGTAAAAGAATTTATAAGCTGAAAACCACGAATGGTCATTATATAAATATAAATCCATGATCGTATGTTTCGAAGTAACAGGATCCACGAAAAATTACACGAACAATTTAAATTTCCAAAAATAACAATATTATACATTCCGCAATCAACTATCGAAGTTTATTCCAAAACAACATTCAAAGTAAAATCCCCTACGGTCGATGTAAAATAAATTGTGAAAAATCCTCTCTTTGAACTCACACAGTTTCCTAAAAATAGAGTAAATAAAAATCTCAATTTACTCGAGGCATCTGGCGTATGAAATTCCAGCAAAAAAGAAGAGGACTGTACATCCGATGCACGCGCCACGCGCAATAACACAGTCATAAAAATCAAAATTCCAGCAACGACTATGATACAAACATTCAAAGGGACGCGACGAAAGGAAGATATGAAAAAAAAGAGCTCTATACACGGCGTATAGCCGCATAAAATATTTCTCTCCTAAAAGCGTTATCCGTGAAAAATTCGCATAGCGCGCGAAGTGTACACGATGCGCCGAAAAACTCTCCCGAATGCCTAAGGAGAACGAACGTTCGCCAAGCAGCACGCACACACACACACACACACACACATACACACACAAACACATACACACACACAAACACACACACATATAGACACACTTGAAAAAGAGAATGTGGAAGCGTGAGTGCGAACGAGTGAGAGAGAGGAAGAGCGAGTTGGTGTGAAATCTAAGCGTTCCGCATCCAGAGCACCTCTCGTCGACGCGCGGCTCGAAATCAGTTTGATTTCCGTTTCGTGTACGCCACTGTCGAGGGCCACCCGATAAAAGCCTCTCTCTCCCACTTCCACCACCCGAAAACGCTCGGCGCATACGTGGCGTTTCCCGAGAATTCGTCACTTCAAAAAAAAAATCTATCCTTTCACATTCCTGACACCCATTGTGTGACGACGTTTTATTGCGTTTTCACGTGCATAATAATTGCTGAAAAATGCTGCATATTGCAATTCGACGGTTTACCAACAATTCAGTTTATGAAAACGAATGCATTAAAAGACTTGGGATTCGAGTGAACGATGTACCGGATTTAATGCCCAAAAATCCCAATCAAAGCCAACGATAGAGCTGGTTGGTGGTACTCGTATACGGCAATCGGTTAATTGTCGTCTCGTAAATCATCTGGAATTCGTAAGCCAGCGAGCGGGCGTTGCAGCTCTAGGGCGCAATCAATGGGGCGGTGGTGGAAGAGGTGGTGGTGGTGGTGGATATAGCGATGCTCTCGAAGCGCTGGGGGCCTCGGAGGCCACTCAATTAACGAGCATCGTCGTCGTCGTCGACGTCGCCGTCCAGCAACGACAAAGCAGTAACGCGCGCTCGTATATACACACACACACACACCTACATCTCTATCCTGCCCTCTTACTCACCCGCATGCTCCGCATGAAAGCCAAGACTTCCGCGCGTCTGGCTTCCTTGTCGCGATCGTGGCGTTGCTCCTCCTCTCTCAGTAGCCCTTTGTCGAGGCAACTGCCGTCGCCGCTGCTGCTGCTCATCCGTTCGAGGGCACGAAGCTCCTCGGCCCGTTGCCTCTCCTCGGCCAGCTGGCGGTCGAGGTCCTCTCGTAGTCGACGTTGCTTCGCCTTCACTTGATCCGCCGTAGCGCCGCGCGGCAAAATATACGGGCCGTTGTCCGTATCGTAGTCGGGCTGCTGCTGCTGCTGCGTTGCCTCTTTGACGGGCTGCAGCCGTTTAGCCTCCATTTGTCGGCGCAGGATCTCCGCGCGACGACGCTCCAACTCGGCACGCCTCGAGGCTTTCCGTGCCTCGGCCGTTTCCTCCATGGCGCAACGCTCCAACAGCTGCTCGTGCCAGAATGCCTCGTTCTCGAGATCTCGCCTACGTATATAGCAACAACCAGACAGAGACAAGTTTCCTGATGGATTTGTGGCTTTGCTAAGGCTTCGCTTTCGCGGTAAGTTGCGCGAGCAGACCTCGTGTACACGTTATGATCGTCAAAGGCTGGCACAGAGTGGGAGACATATAGCTCCGTGTTAACTTGTAATTCTCTCTGCGCAAACACTCGGACAGCCCCTAGCTTTGTACAACAATATTTACCGAGCTTATATAAGGGACACTGAAAATCGCGCTGTTCGTGTTTTTTTTTATATAGCTTTCCGTGAACTTTTAAGATGACGCAGTGTTTCGAGATTGCGCTAATGTATCGCACCGGGACTATTAAACCCAACAACTTTTCGTTTAAAGATCCTCTGGAGTCATATTGCGTTTGAAGAAGAAGAGAAAAAAAAATAAACCAAATCACAAAATATTATACCTCGAGGAAACTTTCAAACGAGAACTTACGCGAGTTTACTTTTTCGGTATCGCTTTTCTAATTTCGCGCGGAAAGTTTACTCGATAAATTTTTAGCGCTGTTATAAATGCTGCAACTAAATAAAATGAAAGAGGTCGGTGATCAATTAATCCAGATGATGAGCTTATCGAGAATGCAATATCAATCGAAGTTAATGAAATTGCCAAGAGAATTTAAAAGTATCAGCAGTGTAATAAAACTGTCGCTCTTCGTTAAAAATCTCTTGAAACGACAAAGCCGATATTGAATTTTTAAAAGGCTCGCTTGTCCATCAGTTACAAAAAAAAACTCGAGCTCCATTTAGAAGTATCAAGCGTTCGATTAAACTCGAATGAAAAAAAATTTTTTTTTTTCAACACCGAAAGCTTTTATTTCAAACGACGATAGAAAAAAAACACATATACCTGCGACGTTCTTCAGCTTCGACAATCTGCGCCAGATTAGCTCTCTTGGCATCCTCCGTCCAAGCCTTAGCTCTGGCCTCTCGAATGGCTTGACTGGTTTCCGTGAACAATTGCATCTGCTTCTCTCTTAGCATTATCTCCTTGGCGCACTTTTTCTCCTCCTCGAGTTCGGCCATTCGCGCCATCAGCTCGTCGGTACGTTGCTCCTCGGCTTCGCGCACTTTCCGAATGAGTTCACGGGTGAGCTGAGTCTCCTCGCGTAGCAAGAGTTCGCGCAGTCGGTCTCTGCGTTCCTCCAAGTCGCTCTCGTATGCCTCCATGCCTGCGCGGATGCTTTATGGCCCGTTAAAAACTTATTTGTGTGTAAATGCCTGGGCGCGAAGCTGTCGAGACGACGACGCTTTATGGGATTATATACGAGGGCCCAGTTGGTAGTGCTCAAGCGCTGTTAAGGGCGTGTATCCGCCGTAGTGCTCGAGGGGGAACATCAGCTTTCTCGAGAAGCAAAATCTCTACTACGCAAAGGATATGGCTTTTTGATGGAAATTATCGCGTAGTCGCGGTTACTCTAATATATATTATATCCGTGCGCTACGATAAGGATGACTGCTGAACAGCGGAGTGCTTGATTTTTTTTATGCGCGATTTTCCTTTTTTTTTTATAATGGAAATAACGTATTTACGATATCGCCATATGTATTTTTTGAATTTATCTCTGAAATCGCGGCAAAACTTGCAGAATGTTTGCTTGAAAATTCCCGCTTGGAGATTCGAAGCACGTCTGACCGTATTCGTATGTGTATCCACTGAGCAAATCAATAAGTTGCGTGCTAGCGCATTTGCTATCTCGCGGAATAATATACACACGAGTAGACAAAAAGAAAAAAAAAAGATCTATCACGAATAATCGATAGTGTGTGCGATTTATTCATTGTTTCGCAAAAAATAAAAGCGTGGAGTTTTTGAGCTTGTTAAATGATCTGGAATCAGTTACGAGTAACAAGCGAGCTGCTCGCATTTGTTTACGATGTATCCGGGACGCGCGCGCGACAATAGTTTTGGCTGGGAATGCTCTCTCTCTCTCTCTCTCTCTCTCTGTCTGTGCAGCTAGTAGTGCTCGGTTAAGTTAGCAATGTCCGTTTATTGTCGAGGAAATCGGCAGAGGCAGTTATCCGATTGTTGCCCGTGAGAGTTGAGACTTCCTCCCCTCCCACTGGCACGCGGTCTGCGCCGGCAATTCGCACGCAATGCACGCTATACACAGACACACGCGTATACGCCAACTTCGAACGTTATACGGCACTATTAAAGTCTGCCTCTGATCGTATAATATAGCTGCGAGTTCAAGATTCGGCGTTATCTCCAAGAAGCGAAACAGATAAAAGCTCTCGTGAGAGGGGAACGAATATGATGCGATTGAAAATAAAAGCCAGAGAGAGAAGGGATGCATTGAAATTTCTTTCTTTTTGTCTTCTTCGCGAGAAGGGAGGGGGGAGAACGCAAAGTCTTGGAGGCAAATTAAGAATTCAAGAGCTTTTCTTTCAAGTGTGCTAATAGAAGCTGCTAAGAACTTCATAATCGAGGCGCAAGAGAGTTAATCAATATTTTAAGATGCTTCGTTGTGCACTCTCTTCGACGAGTTGGACTGATGAGAGCTTCAATGAATTTTTATTTCTAGCTGTCGATGAGAATAACGAGCACTCGATATTACTTGACGTTTTATCGAAAATGTTTGTTTATTAGCGTATAAAACCGATTGTCACGATTGAAAAAAAAAATTTAATTGGCTTAATAATGAAAAAAAAAGTGAACAGTTCGATCGAATAGCCAACAAACGATTGCCATTGCTCTCGGGACATTAGCGCGCGGACTAGAAAGAAAAAAGAGTGCAAGTTGCCAGATCGAATAAAAAAGAGGGTGCTATAAAACTTTCCTGCACCCGCAATGCAATGATAAGGAATGCGAATACATAATGATAAGACCGCGACTGCCTCTTACGCTCTTTACTGCGGCGATAACAGTAACAATGAAAATGGCTATTTTCCACGTATTTTAAAATAATGACTTATGCATTCCCATTCGAGAGATGATAAAGAAATTCGGGCCGCGCGCGACCGTAAATTCGATTCGATTAAGAACAATAAAATTACGTTTGCTTGATTAAGCTTCGAATCTTCGCTATTTGCATTTAACCAATTGAGATTGAAGGATTAATTTTTTTTAATTTATTTTTATCGTTCACTCAAGAGAGACGAACAGAGTTAATTGATCGTAATTGATATCGAGTTCGTTTCAAATTACGTGCAGGCAGTCGCATTGGAAAAGATTCACATTTCTAAGAATAACATTTAATTAATTTGGATTGCAATAATTACACTTGGATTAATCTCAATATTGGTTCAATAATAATTTAGCGAGTAATGAGCGTGAGGTATAATATATGCGTGTATGATTTACGTCGAGCAATTACGCCATCAAATTGCCAATATGTCAAACAGTATTCGAAATCGATGGCGGCGGCGGTGGCGGCACTGGAAAAATAACCAGGGTAGTCGCACAACTTTTGCCAGTGCCATACTTCAATTTCCAATAACCTACTTCCAGCGCATATATCACTGAAAATTGTCAATCAGTCAGAACCAGAGAGATGAGAGTGAGAGATATATGAAAAATAGTCATGACGATTCTATTTTCTTTTTGTCATATTACACGAGAATTCCCCATAGCGCGATGTAGTAACAAGCAAGAACGTACCAAGTTCAACTTTTCGCCTGATGGTGTCGGCAATGAGTTTTTTATCGCGTAGCATTTCATCCTTAGCAACTAGCTCGACACGACGTTCCTCCTTCATCCAGTCAGGTTCTGGCAGTTGCTCGTCGTCGTAGTCCTGGCGGCGCGCCGTCGCGACGTCGCCACCACCACCACCAACACCACCGCCGCCGCTACAGTCCATTCTCCGCCCTTGCATCGATCGTAGCGCAAAGCTCGAGCGGGACTCTGGCAACTTCCTTCCCCGAGGGCCGACGCTTGGATAAGATCCGCTTGCACGCTAGTCTGTTTACCGGCTTCCCTCTCGACTTGTCGTCCCTCTCTCTCTCTCCCTCCCTATGATGGCGATGAGTGATCTACGTGCTGGGGAATCAGGTTTGATGCTTTAGAGCTTAGATGTTTATCTCTGTTGGCAAGTCACATTTGATCAGTCGAAAATTCAATGAGCCAAGTTGAATGTTGATTCAACAGACCTGGATAACTGGTTAAGCCAAATGTTACAACTGTTTGAGTTAAACAATAACGATTAATTATTTATACGCATAAATGCTAATCGATAATTTACAGTTGTAAATTGAGCATTGTAATTATATATACACATGTGATATTCCAGTCCATAATTTATGCTCGTTATAATAAGTATTACGATGTACTTGCGAGTACATCAGTTTAAATATCCGCCATCAAATTAGAAATTCGTGATTATAGGCGCAATTTTCAATTACTACCAAAAACGCACAAAGAGAAACACAACATACGAACAGTCGTCATAAATTTGATTCAAATTAACACACACGTTAAACATAACAAAGCACAGAAGCCGTAAGTCTCAATTTGTAGCAACAAAGCCGTACACTCGCGCCTCCGACAACAAAGAGGGCAACAAAAAACGATAATCCCCCGCCCTCTCCTCAACAAAGAATAATGTAATCCCTTAATTTTCGCAGCAATAATTAACCCTGAGGTGAGGCAAATTGCACTCGAAGCGATAAGAAAGAAGGAGAGCGAGGCGACTGCGCGAGATAGAAGGAAAGAGGGCGGTTCGTTGCTACTGCTGCTGCTGCTGTATACCTGTGTGAAGGATGGAAAAGAGAAAGAGAGAGAGAAAGAGATGGCCCAAGAAATTAAGCTCTTGCCTTCGCGCTAATCCCAGTCCTCTGCGAAGGCATCGGAGCTCTCTCTCTCTCTCTCTCTCTCTCTCTCTCTCTCTCTCTACAAGTATATACACACACTTTGGCTATATATACACTCATCCGGAAGTCGGAGGGAGGATACTTAAAAGCTTAAAGACGAGCTCCAAGAGAGTTTCTGATCTCTCACCGACTATATGCCATCCTCATTTAAATAGATACCAACAGTCGACTTTTACTTCGAGCGCGAGCGTTTATTACAACACGGACAATAATGTCAGATTGTCCGCGTTTTTTTTTTGTTTTGTTCTCCTATACCTATAGACATTGTTCTCGCGCCAATTGCGCAAGCATCCAAGCACTGCGAGAATATCTTGTTTTTTTCTTTTTCGCGGAGGTAAAATTCTGAGGCTTTTGTGCGAAAAGATGCACACACACACACGTCTATATAGTGAATGTGGCTGGGTTTGAGAGCTACAGCTCCTTTCAGTCGTGATGTTATTCAAGGGTTTGAATCTCTCTCGCATGTACAATTCTGCGCGCCATGGAGGATGCAGTCAAGAAGGAAAACGTCTTGTTGCGTAAGGGCCACGTGAAGAGCGTATCCCTTTCCTTTTTTTTTGTATCTGCAAACTTTGCATGCTTAGCTGCAGGGTGAATTGTTGCTTTCGTTATAGCATTTTGTTACATAACAGTGTCGGAGACAAGTAAAAGTTTGTTATTGTTTCACGAGAACGCGAATTACATTTAAAGCAGTGTCTTTGTTCGTTGGAAATGAAATTTTATCTCGAGACCAGACATGCCATTTTCAACGGAAGTCCATTCAGAACGTTTATTTTTACGGAAAGATGTTCTGAGAACTATTTCAACGGTACATCCGACAATAATTTTACGGAAAAAAAAGACGAGAAGAAGGCAAGAGCGTGGGTTGGGTAAAAAAAAAGGAGAAGCCGGCGAAAAAGGATTTTTGTATAAACTCAGGCAATTAAGCTTTAATGAGGCGCATTAAAACTGTAACTCGTCCCAAATGGACTAAAAATTCCAACCGGCAATGCTTTTTAATTCTAAGTCCGTATAGCGCCACAGCCGACAGAAAGACAAAATAATGATCATCGTGCGAGTATTAATCGTACCGCCAGAGGCCACAAAAACAACAAACCACTAAGCGCAGTATCATCGATCATTCGTCCTTGGATTAAGCGCGTAAAATGAAGGAATCCTAGCAAAACGTTAATCGACAATCCATAGTCCCATAATATCCAAAAGCATCGGTAAAAAAAAAGGAACGGTGGTTTAGGTGCAGCTAGTGAACAAAAAAAACTACGGAGAGCGGCCGAGGTGTCGGACGCTAAAGAGCAGAGATGAAAAAGGAGGAAGCTACCTCCCGGTAGTGGTGCGCGGACCTCGGTAATGGACTCTGTAGAGAGAGAGAGAGAAAGCTACCGACCTCCTTTCCCATCCGCTTTATCATCGGCTCGCTGCGCGCAGTCGAAGCGCAACATTTTTGCTAGCTTCTCGGGAAGAATTGTCTCGGTACTTTTTTTTTGCTCGCCTCTTCTCGCGACGCGAAAAACTGATGTAAAATTAATGTCTCCGAGAAAATTACGTCGAGTTTTTAATGAGCTTTTTTTCGGTCGCACGGCAAAATCGAAATGTATTTTCAATAATTTATTACCGTGGTTCGCCAAACACATTTTTTAATTATGTTCATATTCAATTTTGCGACGCTAATAATTTATTTTGGTATTAAAACGTGCCATAATTCTGATATGCTATATCGATCCAAATGAATATGAGTCATCCGAGAGTATTTAAAGTACTATAAAATAATCACATATCTGGAAATGGTTTATATCTATTAATATTGTGATGGCGTTATTGAATATTGATCAAATTTTATATGCGGATTGTAAAGTTAACTTCTCGATTAATATTGAAACTGATATTAAAAAGTTAGCTTCTATTTTTATGATATATAAGGAAGACTATTACAGATTTGTCGAAAAATAATTTATTATTTAGTTAGGTTGTTACAACATAGTGTATCCCGTGCAGAAAAAAAATTGTTTTACGAACCTAGCCAGAATGCACCATCAAATCACAGTGTACCAGTGAGTTTCGGGCACGTAGCAGTATAACCATTGTCATAAAGATTGACTTTGAACGAAAAAGCAGGTAAACACGAATGCAAGAGAAGCGAGTGAAAATCAAAAGAGCACATACTAAAAACACTAAAACTAAAAAAAAATCAAAGTAATCAAAGGTGTTTTTTTTATAACCTTTTCAGCCAAGTAAGCAAAGTTATTGTGGTGAAGGTGGCAACGAACTGCAAGTCGAAAGCGCGTGTCGTACAGTGGCGGCAATGCGTCTCTGTTTATCGTCGTCGTCATGACGACTACCGCGACGAGGTGCGTGCAGTGCATGTTATCGATGTTCAAAAAAAAAAAAGAAAAAAAAAGGATGTACAGAGAAACGAAAAGCTCTGCCTCTCTCTCTCTCTCTCTTTCGAATGTGTGTGGGCGCAACTAGTTTTGCGAGAGCGAAAACGCTTTCAGGATAACACTAAGCGGATCTCGCGCCGAATCAAAGTTTCACACAGATGGCAGAGGTCTCAGCTGCTGTGCGGCACAGCGAGTAGTGCTTGCGCTTGCTTCGCCTTTCCGCGGCTTGGACTCTCTCTCTCTCTCTCTCTCTCTCTCTCTGTCTCTCTCTCTCTCTGTCTCTCTCGTCGATCGACTGCTATATGCGATTAAACGAGCTCTCTTTCTATACCCTCCTCTTTCTCTCTCTCTCAAGCTCTCGCTTTTGTTTGAATTCGCGCAACTGTGCTGTAGTCACTCGGATTTTAAATTCGTATGGGATTGGCCAATTCATGGAATATTGAAAGTTGAGCTTTTTGTAAGAGAATTTATACGAATACGAATTGAATTTTTCTAAATTTTCGAGAAAAGATCCGACAGAAATCATTTTTCGATGTTCATATTCGATCTATTTTAACAAAAGATATGCAATTTTCTGTGTCAGTGATTTTATACACTACTTGTATTTTGAAAATTAAGGTTTCACGCAAGTCTTCGGGAGATATATATTGGAATCGTCTTCAAAGCTTTGGTGAGTTTATTAACTGAACATTCCTAAGTCACTTAACAATGCCAAATAGTTACTCCCTTAAAAGACGCATACCTCCACTGCTTAACTAATCAGCAGTTCTTGTAAAAAGGTTAAGAGAAATCAGTAGTTTGGATCAAATTTACTGGAAGTTCGTTAACCAAATGCAATAATTAGTACATCTCGTCGGAATATTTGAAAACTATGCAACCACTCAATATAATGACGTTAGCCTGATCGACTTGGAAACTGGGTTATGCAGCATTAAATACTGGGGAGGAGAGAGTAAGGAATAAAGTGTGAGGGGGAGGGAGAGAGAAGCTATAGGTAAGAGCGGATTCGAGAGGAGTAGCGTAGCGCGTTATCCGTTAAATTACCGCGATCGAAACCTCGTTCTAGCTCTCCTCCTCTCTCTCTCTCTCTTCTTCGAGCGCAATCACGATCCGAACTTTGAGGATACAATCCGATCGGAATTTATTTTTGTTCCTCCTTGCTGGTGCTATTTCCATTTGAACTCCGCGGGCTACGTCTCAAATGTCGTTGTCGCTTCGTTCCTCTCTATATTCTTCTTTCCGTTTTTGCACACGCACGCCCAACTTTCCTCTCTCTCTCTCTCTCTGTCTCTTTTATTCTCCGTCAAACTATATTGCCTCCAAGCTTCAATGGTGGTTTTGCGCTTGATTAAGCTACAAAAAATCACCGAACAAATATTATACCTATACATTTAGAGCTTATACGCGTCGATTGAAGTATGATAATTAGGTCGTCACTGGTGGCATCGTCATAATAACAAGATAGATATTAGTAATACGCCGCGGTGAAATTTATCGAGCGCGATGATAATGAAATTGATTAATTAAAATGTTCGCTCGACAAAGTGATAGGCAGCAAGCTCGCGGGCCAAAAGCTCTGTCCTGCACAAAGGAAATATGCTATATACATGTGGAGCGCTAGAGAGCTTAGAGAATTATTATTAATTTATGGCGTAGAGCAGCTTTTGAATCCTTCACATTGTGCTATTAATGAAAATTCATAATCAGGTTACAGGAATTCACGTTTCCAACGCCAGAACGCTAACGATAGTACATATTTTACATTATTATTGAAATAAAATTGCGAGTGAAAATTTTGCACGTTAAAATACGTATTTTGCGCGCGAATAAACAATGACGATAAGTTACTCGGAAATTGCTTTTCTGCTCAACTCGATATAATACGTGATAAATAAGTTGACGTTATTTTCTTTAAACATAATTTTTCATAGATTGTGGACAATATAAAGTAAATGAAGATTACATTCACGAATATTATGCCTGACTGTTTAGGAATTGATAATTAGCCCATATTCCAATAGATTTTATAGCATTTCTAGATATTATACTAAATGAATTCAACTTCGATGTAGCGTGTAATATTAATACATTCGTAAATGTAGGTATTAGTTTGCTAGTTAACAAACTAATGACTGCTAACAACATTATTAGAATGATTCTAGTAGATAAAACACGAATTATTCATCAGAAATAATTGAACGCCGAGTAGATCGAAAAAAAAAAAATAATGATTGAATTAGCTGTGATCTCACTCGACTTTCAATTGAAAGCTTAATCGAATTTCGTTCGTTTTCCCAATTCCCATTTCATCAATAGCAAAACGCTCTTCATTATACCGCGCGAAAAAAAAAAAACTTTTCATAAATTTGGAATAGCGCTCGCTTGATTTCCCCGCTAAATATCCGCAACAGTATATATATAGCCAACGATTGACTGGCGTTCGACGCGCGGGAATCGTGAATTCAGCGAGGTATTATCGAAAACCGAGGCTACTACTCTCTCGTCTGTTTTTCAATTTGAAGGAAAAACCAGAGAGTTCGCTCTCGCCGCAGTTGTAAATTAGATTGGCGCTCGCGTGTGCATGCGTTCAGCGCGGCGGATAAAAATAAAACCGGAAGAGTGAAGGAATTAACCGTAGCCCATGAAAATAAAACACTCGCTTGACGGACAACATACACACACACACACACACACACACACACTCGCGTGTGTGCAAAAAGCGGTGGTGGGACTTTCGCGGTAAAGTACCGCGGGCAGACACATAAAATTAGTCGGTAATCCGTTTAATTCGTAACCGGCGAGCGGCGCGCCTCTTTCGCCTTCAACTATATAATCACACGGTGCGCTGCTATTCTCTCTCTCTCTCTCGTAGCCAAGTTAATCCAAAAGTAATGGTCTCGCGCGCACATACCAATTAGTCGTCATCCAGATAGATAGAGATAGAGAGAACGCTCGATCGATCGTTATACGGCTACGGTTAATCAAAAGCCCATGAACACTGCAAAATAGAGAGAGAGCTTGCCAAACTTCTTCTCCAAGAGACCGCATCATTTTTTTTTCGCCGTTGAATGAAAAGTTTAATTGCGTGAAATTCCGCTGAGCTGATCGACGAGACTTTCGACGCTCTTTTATTGTTTTGCGAACGCGATCCCAGCGCTACTTGATGATTTTTTTTTTGTTCTTTTGCAAACTCGCAAGCGAAACCGTGTCTCGGACTGGATAAAAGGCGAGGTTCCACGATTAGATGGCTCATACTAACCTCGCGCAGGGGACTTACCACGATCAACGAGGTGGTTCCCCCGAGGTTGTCTCACTGCGCTGCCCCGTAGGCGAAGATATATTCTCTCGTCTTTGCGCTTAATTTTTGGTAGCGCGGGTGGAGGTTAGCGACTATCCTATCCTCCGCCCGTTATTAACCTCGCAAAATTAAAAACTCTGTTGCTTACTTTTTTTTAGGAAATACAGAGATGCGCTTTTTTGAAAAAAAAGCTGTGGAATAATATTTTCAACTTGTATATTTATGTTATTTTAAAAATATTTTGGCAAAGGAAATACCACGTTTTATATTTTCCGAGTATACATAAGCTTTCATTTGCGGAAAAACTCGCGGTAGCGGCAAGCAAAAATATTGCAGATGTCGCAGTCGAGTGAGTTTGTGCTTTTACAGCAGCGTCAGCAGTTTTTACATCTCCACATGTAAATACGCAGAAAAAAAGAGAAAATACAAGTATTAACTTTGCGAGAGTCTCGCTCGTTATTGATTACGAGGAGCGAAGGAGAGAAAAAAAAATATATTCGTCAAATCAATCAGCGACGCAAGAGACAATCTTCTCGACAAAAGATCCGTGACAATCCTTGTCTGAAGGCACGGCGTGTGGCGAGGAATAAAAGACACGACCGCGCTGCGGCGACGATCGCGGGGAACAAAAGTGCAGCAAGGCATAGAAGAGAAAGAAAGTTCCGCTCTCGTCGAAATGAAGAAAGATCGAAAGATTGTTGTGGCGTGGTGGAAAAGCCACCAGAGAGAAAGTGCGAGACTGAGCCTCTTTTCGCAGGAATCGTCGTCGTCCGTCGTCGTCTGGGATATAAAAAAAAATCTCTCCCCGGAAGGAAAAAAAAAGTGAAAAGAAAAGAAGCCGAGGCAAGAAGCGGAATCGGTGGAATATAATGGGCGACAATCCCGCGTCGATACAATCATCCGGGAATCGCGGGGATCCTTGTTCGCGGCGCGGGATTTGAGTCTCGAGTGAGGATTCGTCTCTCTGTCTTTCTCACTCGCAACGGCATGCCAGCGTAGCGTTACGCCAGCAGCGGGGCGGTACCAAGAGATGGAGAGCCGATCCGGACGATTTTTAAAAGCCCACTCCAACTCGGCCTGCTTCTTTTTTTTTCTCTCGTTGAGAGGAGATTTCTTGGTCGTGAGAGGGGCGTCTTCGACGAGTGAGAGAGAGAATTTTCTGGGTAGGGGCACGCAAGAGACTTTTTGTTCGACTCGCCGAGCTTTCGATTCTCTCTCGCTCTCACTCTCCGGGGGATCCAGCTGATCCTTTTTGTTTCGCCTCGGAGCTTTCCCGGTGAGCCTCGCGACTTTTCGAGCGATCGGTTTTTTGGATCTCGATTTTGTTTGAGCTTCGTATCGGCTTCGAGGAGAATTAGACGGTATTTCTCAGCAAGAGGCGCTAAACTCCAACTCGTATGTTTCCATCCGCTGGACTTATTTTCAAAAGGCTGTGCCCCTTTAGAAAACTTCGAGGATGTACGCTTAGCGCTTTAGAGGCTAGAATTTCTTTCATTTTCATAGACTGTATCTCATAAATATTAATATTACATGTTTGTTCGATTATTGAATTGGTAATTCGACGATTGAAAATTCATTTCGAAATGTTGAATAGAATCAAGAGTAATTTTTAGTTTAAAAATGATACAATAGCGCAATGTTTCTAAGGAACAAATTACGAGACTTTTCACAAAGCGAATTTAGGTAAATATTACAAAAAGATTTGAAATTTTATTGAAAATATTGAAGAAATGTTAGATATATCACAATATTTTCGGTCTCGAGAAAATATTAACCGATTTTCAAAAAAATCGTGATGTTTTTTTCATAAAAATTCGAACATTTGTACAACTTTGTGCTTTTAGATATTACTTGAAACAAGTACAAGCATAAAAATGATAGCTGAATGCAAAGTTCTTTGAAAATTTTGAAAAATAAAAATCATTTTAAGGTTTCAGTGAGTAAGGTGACAGAATTAACAATGCTAAATCTGACAGCTTCTGAAACCTTATTTCATCTAAGTGCATACTTCTCAAAACGTATTTTACAGATTTCGTAAAAATATTTCAACTTGAAACGTACTCAAAATAAAAGCAGAAAAAGTACCTTTCGCGTAATAATCATTAATGAGAAGAGAATATAAGGCGAGATACGAGGCATAATAAAGTACCACAAGGTGAAAGGACCATCAAGCGAACGCAACGAAGAAGAAGCAGAAGAAGAAAAAAGGAGTTTCACGAGGAAAAAAAAACGATGATGAGCGTGAGGTCGGAAGAAAGCAATATATACATATAGGCTAGCAGCGAGCACGACGACGAGGCACGTCGAGAGTCAGAAGGAGAGTTATGAAGGCGAAACCGAAGTTTTCCGGGGAAAGCAGGCTGACATTTTTCGGATTCTCAATGCGAGGCGCGTTTTCACCGGTGTGCGCCTCGAGAGTGAGAACTGAAAAATCTGGCGCGCGCTTTCGTACGGGATAGAAAGCTCTTCTTAGTTTTTTTTTTCAACCAAGTCGCACTCAAGGCCCCACCGAGACTACGCGGATACATCGCACATGGCTGCGGGCGACACGATGCATCATGCACGAGGCAGTGTCGCTGCGTTGCTTATCGTTGCAGAGTAGAAACGCGAGAATTGCACGGATGGGAGTTGAATTTTTATGTATTTTTGATATTTCTGTCGATTCTTTTTTTTTTCGAAAGATCTTTTCGAAAAAGCAAATTGCTTTTTATTCACTGTTTAACATTAATATTCATACTAATTTTTCATCTTTTAAACTTTTACAACTGTAGTAAAATCAATTTTCATTACCATTTCTCTCTGTTTCAATAACCATCAAGCATTGTAAAACGCTCGAAAGGACCTTGTAGCCTAGTCAAATGGTATATTAATTAAACATGATCTATTTCATCATTCGAATTCAATATTAAACCATACATTACATTCCGTTAAGTATACACACACACATCACACGGCATCAATGACTTTCACGTGAGATTTCACACGAACAAAGCGAACCATTTGAATTAACGCTCCATACGATACCCTGATATTAATTACTTCTCTCTCTCTCTCTCTCTCTCTCTCTCTCTCTCTCTCTCTCTCTCTCTGCCATCACATATATAAGTTAGATTCGCGTTTGATTTGAATCGCGTCCACCATCACCACCACCGTATATATA
>JAWWMK010013609.1:0-22376 GCA_035047105.1 Galeopsomyia nigrocyanea
TATATATATTAAGTATGCGCCATCTTTGCCAACCGCCTCACCGCCGGTGCATCGCAAGCGCGCCTGCGCCCACGCGCATTCAGCCGTACAAGGTCAACTCCACTGCTGCTGCTGCTGCAGGCTGCTGATGTCGCGAGTTTAATTACATAAATTTGCTCGTTTAGACGCGCCCGTGACTATAGTTACTTTTACACTTATATATATGTTCGTTGGCGATCTATTGCGAAAACTGTACTTTTTTTCGAATAAGAAATTTCTTTTATAGACGTATTCTTTTTTTTTTTTTGGAGAGCTTTCGTGACATTTCGCAAGGTCAATCGGCGAGTTATATAGACGCGGCGATGTTTTATCGCGCTTGCTGAAAAGAGAGCTCTTTCTCGCGAAATTTCCCGGTGAATACCGATGCGAAATGTCGATTTTTTTTTTGTTTCTCGTCGTGCTCTACTTCCTTTTTCTTTTTTTTTGTGACATCCGCGAGCTTTTGTTCAAATATCCGAAGATTCCTGATGATTCGTCAT
Organism: Galeopsomyia nigrocyanea; assembly: GCA_035047105.1. Lineage (NCBI taxonomy): Eukaryota > Metazoa > Arthropoda > Insecta > Hymenoptera > Eulophidae > Galeopsomyia > Galeopsomyia nigrocyanea. The sequence continues at coordinate 519 of JAWWMK010013609.1, forward strand.
CGATACAATTCAATGTCAAAATGTACACACCCAAGTACATACGCATAACGAAGCTGATAATTATAGCAATAAACTCGCGCGAAATTTATAAAAATATATATAAGCGCGTGCACACGGCCATTTGGCCAAGGCGCGCATGATATTGTCAAAGTCGTACACGACGACGACGACACATTGTATATTTATGCAATTGAATAGCGCGCGAGAGAGAGAGAATCGTGTATATGATATGTATATACGTGGGCGAACAAAAGGACAAGTAGGGAAGATAATGGATATCTTTTCCGCTCGCGTGGTCCATTGCCTACATGAGGATTTCTCCAATAAAGGACTGTCTTAGTGCGGCTACCTGAATAAACATGAGTGGTACGATGCTGATTGCCGTATAATTAAAGGGACCTTCGCGTTTTCTTTTTTTTTATCTCTCTCGCCTCGTTTCGCTATTTCTTTTACTCTTATTGATTTTAAAGGTGTGCGAGCTGCAGTTTTTTTTTGCTCTTTGGGAACGCGCGAGGCAATTAGTTTATTATGTAAATCCGTTGGAGTAGTGAGTTGCAACAATATGAACGCCCGTTGCGAGTGTGACGCGCTTTTTCCTTTTGATATGACGCTCGAATGGGAAAGATACATGTAGATAATGCTTCTTTTTTTTCGTTTTGTTATGTAGTTGCTTTATTTCTTTTGCTTTTTCATATATTATATTATATTATATTATACAAAAGATATAGTTTTTTTTATTTTGTCTTATTTGCTAGGTGTGGCAGTGATATTGGCTTTTTCGAGACACGGTTGTGGTAGTTTATCATATCAAAAAGTTTATTTAAGTTCACTAGCTTGTAAAATCAGAGTCTGTAATAAATATAAATCTCATCTAGTTATCATCGTTACATACACTTCAATCGTCATCTATCAAAAAAATTCACATTATTTTCATTTGTACAAAGGAAAAAAAATTCATCTACAATAAATGCAAAAGAAGAAACTAGATCGACGATACATCCTTCGCAGTTCGCCCGAAAAAAAAAAGTAATTCGGCGACGTCGGTAACATTGAGTCAGAATCGATCTTCTTTAGAATGCAAGTTTCTTCATTAGCAGGTACATGTGCTGATCGATCTCGAAGCCATGCAGATTATTGGCGTCACCCTGCAGCCGCATCAGAAGTCCGCCGAACGACACGTAGGCCGATCTGCAAAATCAAACGTTGGATTTTCTTTCAACTGTCTCGACGACAAACTAACATAAACTACAACAACAGCAATCATCTATGTACATAAATATATAAGAGTGTCGAAATCATTATTTAAAGTTGAGGCCAAGTTTGGTCACCGACAGGTTTTTTTTTTATATATAGGTCCGTTGATACGCGACCGTCATAATTGCAGTGCCGATAGCGGTCGTGATTTCATAAAAGCAACACAACCAGCTAACCACACTGCCAACACGCCGGTCGCTTCCCCCAAATATATATTATACATAATAAAGAAAAAACCCCTGCAAAACAATGCGACATTTTTTTTTCAATATAACCTTGTGTGCTGGCTTGTGGATGCGGGTTGTCTCTCTCTCGCTCAGCTTGCCGCATAATCTTGCGCATTTTCTTTATATACTCCAAAGAACAAAAATCAATGTTACATATGATATATAATAAAAATCTAATGAAAAAAAAAAATAGAATTATCAAAGAAAAGTATTTGATCGTTTTGTGAATAAATGAGCGCTTGTGAATTATTTTCCAATGAATATATAACAATTTAGACCCAAAAAAAAAAAAAAATTAATAATGCAGATATAATAAATAAAAAAAACAAAGAGCGAGAGAATGAGAATTTGCTTTTGTGATTGATGGCGAAGTAGCAGCAGTAGAATATGGCTGAAAGAGGCATGAATATGCATAGCACGTATAATGCAGATCGTGCAATTCGAAATGAAGCGAAAATAAGAATGTATATATATATATATATATATACGATTATATAGATAATTTAATCCTCGTGTATTTTATGAATCCCTTGACGAGTCGTTGAACGAAGAGATACACGGGCAGTCCTCGCAGAGCTTTTACCAACAGCCGACTGAGAAGAAGAACAAGACGAAGAAGGGTAAGAAGCGGAAAAAGCTTTTCCTCTATACGCATAGATCCTATTTTCGAGCTTTGCAAATAGTAACCAGACGCTCGCTATTATACGTTTTTGCGCAACCTTAACCTTATATAAAATCGGTATGCAGTCGTCGCGTATTAATAATCGATTGTTTCCGCGGAAAAAATAAAAAGATTGCGCAAGGCATTTTATTCGTCGTCGGTGGGGTTTCTCTTTCTTCGATTGAAGACATCAAGTGATCCAAAAGTGGGCCAAGGTTAACCCACGACGACTTTGAACTTCAAATTACGTGTTTTACTGCAGTTTCGTCGAATAAAAAAAAAACGAAGAAGAAGAGAGTCGTGTATCGATCGCGCGTCTAGTAAATTGAGTTGTTGCGACCTTGAAGTATTATGCGTGCGGTAATTGCATTTCAAGGACGACGTGCATGTATACGTGTGTTTTATAGCGACGGTTGAGTAAAATGAAAGACCAAAAAAAAAAAAAATAATGGAAGGGGAGTTTTCGTATCGTTTATGCCAAATGGAAACTTGACCTAGTTCTTTTCGCGAGGCGCGAATTTTCACGCCTGACCTTGATCCCCCCCCCCCCCCCCCTTTCCCCCGATTTTTTTTAGCTGCAGCTACTGGTGACATTCTTTGATGGCAGACACTTCCGGTTTTGTGCAATGGAAGTTCTTGCTTCGTTTTCGAGCGTGTATACGATGTGTGTTATTTATAGAACTTTTCGAGAGTTTTCACTATACTCGCTTCTTTTTTCGATGAGAATTGCGGTAATTCATCGATTGGTGAATTTTCGTTTCTCTCTCTCTCTTTTTTTTTTACTGCAGCACATTAAAATGTTTGAGGTGAGTTAAAGCATGTATGTATGTATGTATGTCATTTCTTCTTTTCATGTGTGTATGTGTGTAATTTGGTATAGGAAAGAAATAAGGGGTTACAAGGAACGAACGTAGACAGAGTAAGGAAGAAATAATGAAGAGACAGATGGAAAAGAATAAATGCAAGAGAAGATTTGAAAAAAATATATATAATTTGTATGAGGTAAAAAAACAGAATCATGATATTTTATTGAGATCGACTGATAAATACAACGAAGGCGCATCCAAAAAAAAAAAAATTAATGAATCTCATGGCACTACAATACGCAAAAAGCTTGTATACACAATTTATCGTCGATAATTACAATAAAGAAAACAAATGTACTCTCTCACACTCACATACGTATATACGCACACACGGTAGAGACGCGCCCACGCGACCGATACGAAAAGAAAGAAAAAAAAAAAAGAAAATGAAGAAGACGCGCTGGCGGAGCCGAACGAGAGCGCGCGCGGCTGATGAAGATTAATTCGGAATGTAGAACACAAGGTTTGTCAAGCGTGACGTGACTATATACTACTCCTCGCCAACAAGACGTTTTCATTCACCCATTAGATAAGAGCTTCTCTCTCTCTCGTCGATACTTCAATTTTTTTTTTCAAACTCGATGTAAATCAATGCCAACGAAAGGAAAAAAAAAGGAGAAGAATAAGAATTGCATATAATAATAATATCGACAAAACCTCACGAAAATCAACGTCACGTGCCACTCGGTGCTTAGGTACGCTACTACTCCTCTCATTCTTTTTTTTTTTTCGTTATCTATAGAAGCTCGAACGAGAGAGCGAGAGAAAGAGAAAAAAAAAATTAGGTCGAACGACGGATGGTAACGTTTCGAAAGAAGAACTACACACATATACTACTACTACTACCTATACTCTCTCATCGCGAATGGGCTGGGCAATTTTACGTTGTTTACGCGCGTGCACTAATGACTAACGCCCGTGGTATTCCGCGTTTGTGTTCGGAAATAGCGGCAGTTCGGCGTTTTTTTTTTTTTTTTTTTTTACCCAATCGCTCGCGAACAAGAACTTAAACGTCGAAGTATACATATATATAATAAATATTACGTAAGCTCTCTCTCTCTCTCTCTCTCTCTCTCGAGCGCGCGCGCGCGCGAGGCGACGTTGTTGCAACAACCTTGAACTTTGACAATTACGATATCATCATCGCATATATACACACACGTACACAGATTTATACGCACAGAAAGTTAAATAGCACACTTACAATGAGAAATAATAAAAAAATCAAAGAACGAAAACACTAGAGTCTCTATATATATACACTATTTCAGAGAGACATATATATATATTCTGTCGATGGTGAGAGAGATGATATGTGGTGTATTTTTTTTTTTTTTTTGATAATTTTGGAGTGGAGAGTTGGCAGTCGAGATGTCGTACCAGATAGTGCATTTACAGTATGCATATTTTGGGCTCTCGTGTAAACGCGCATCTGGCACGAGCCCCATCCTGCCATCATTGCGACGGATAAAAAGAGAATCGGTAGGAGAAAAAAATGATCAACTTGTCTTCCCTCTCTCTCTCTCTCTCTCTCTCTCTCTCTCTCTCTCTGTCTCTGTCTTTTCCTGTAGATCACACTTGTTTTTTTTCTCTTTCCGATGAACGCGAAAAAAAAAATCGCAAACGAACGAACAAACCGAACTGTGCACGATGGAAGTCGCGAAGGCAGACTGACTAGGCGAATAGAGCTGCGCGCAACTCGACGACGACGACGAACTATTACTAGCGCAGTAGCAGTAAGCAGCAGCAGCAGCAGCAGCAGTAGTAGTGTGTGCGAGTATATAGCGGCGGCGCTCGCTCGCTTCACGTTACATCACTATAACTAGTATACTGACTGACGATCCGTTTGCGCTCAGCACCGATATATTCTCTCTCTCTTCACTCGCGCTTTAACTGCTCTTTTTTTTTTTCAATATATATACTTGTAACGTGGCAGAGTTCTACTCCTGAGTGCTGCTGTTTACCACCTGGGCGCAAACTCGCCACTAGCCGCGACTCTTATAGGACGGTTATGCCAGACCAAAAAAAAAAATATATATATTTATATGCGCGCGCGCGCGCGAACGGGCAATTTGCCCAACGCCCTTCGCGAGATCTATCGCGAGTTAATGTTTTGCCCTTAAAAAACAGGCTTTTCAACGCGGATGGATCACGACCATATAGATTATAAGAGCGACGACGATGCGCTGAGCGAGTCAAGCTGTACACTGCACAAGTCAAAAAGATTTTTCCCCCAGTACCGAGCAGAGCTACGACAGAAGAGGAGGCCACCTAGATTATAGCCCCGCCACCGCAGCCGTTTTGCCGCTGCTGCTGCAGCTACTGCAGTTGCACAACCAAAAAGGCTACTTTGACCGTGCGCCAACCTCGCGATAGACACACTGAGAGAGAGAGAGAGAGAGAGAGAGAGAGGGGTGATGATATTCGGGTGACACCATCTTTTTCTTAGCCAACGCGACCAACGATTTGATTTAGAATTATTGTTATATGTAGACAGACAGAGAGCTTGCGACAGAAATATCGATTCACAATGCAGGCAATGCGACGTTGTCGTGCCAATTTCCCTTTTTTTTTTTCGATCGATATACCGAGAGGACACACGACGAATAATAATGTATTATTCCGAAAAAGGAGAGTATAATTTACGTATATTTTGGATTTGGAAAACAAGAAGGAATGCAACGTTAATCAGAGCATGCGACTTCCGAGAGATGAGTCAAGCGAAGTAGAGAGAGAGAGAGAGAGAGAGAGGCCCGTATTATAAATCGGGCAGAGTTAAAGCGCAAAGCTTTCTTGGCCTGCATGTCGTGCGACGACGACGATGCATCGGCCCGCGGGCGCGCGCGTTCGAAAATAAATCTTACGCAAGTGTGTAAGTGTGTGAGAGATTTTTTTTTGGGTGCAGGCTTGCAGCAGAGGCGTCCTTGTTTTAATGCCACTGGATTTTTAGATCTGGGACAGGCTTCTCTTGTTCTCGATTTATATATTACACGTGTGCGTATTGCAAATTTTTTTTTTTCTTTTTTTTTTTAGGGTGTGGAAAAATTAATTTCATCCCTGGCTCTCGGGTTTCGACCACCACCCTTCATTACGAAAATATCCGAAAATTTCGAAAGTAAACCATCACACACACACACACACACACACACACTGAAAGCTTACGGATGAATATAGGTTGGGAGCGAGCGAGAAAGGTATATAGTGTCGCGGTGAGTTTGGCAGGTGCTTTTGCTTTGCTCGCGTATGCCCGGGGAGGTAATCTTAGATTCTCTCGCCGCGACGGCTTGCGGTATATAAATCAGCTTGGCTTTGGCTCCTCGACGAGACGAGTCGTCGCTCGTGTCGCGAACACTCGCTTTTGCTGCACATTTTATTTTATTTTATTTTTCACCTCGATTGAAATATATATTTTTTTTTCCTTCGATCAACGAATAAAAAAAAAAAAGAAGGAAAGTTGGATGGTTGAGTGGAGGGGTAAAAGCTGTCACACACACACACACACACACACACACGAGAGCGCAACACGTGGCTCGCGCCTTGGATTGGCCCAATTCCGCCTGCAGCAAAGCAAGCGAGCGCTCGCGTTTCAATGTCACGGGTGGCTCTATACAGTACTTGCTGTACTGCTGACTATTATAAAGTTGCAAACAGAAAGAAAAAAAAAAGGAGAACAGAATAATACACACACACGCGATTGATGTTTACGAGGGAACAAAGAGAGGCATTGTTGGGTAGTAAAAAGAGAAGGGAGAGAGAAAAATTTGTTTTTCGAGATCTATAAGTTAATTGTCGTTGTTCGCTCGCTCGCATGCGACGAGATTGCACGTCTTTGTTCGCCGTATCTGTACTTGGACTTATTGAGTATTGTGTGTCTTTTTTTTCCAATAATGTAGTTTCATTCAAAAAGTAAACGAGTTATAATTCTTCTCTTTTTCATTCCAGCGACTGACGTGTTTTATATCACGCTAATCACCGGAAGTTTCATCGAACGTGAAAAAAAAAAAATAGAATGAGCTAAGACGAAGAATACACAGTCGATAGCGATGAATTTGACAAAGATAACTAAAACGAAAACTAGAGCCACGTCGACGACGAACATTCACGATTACAATGACGCGCAAAGCACGAAAAGACAGATCTAAAACGTTCGATTTGATATGTACGCGTGTACGTGTGTTTGTGTCTGTATGGTCCCGTCCGCTTAATTACTTACGATTACTTGCGCAATGTAACATCCTGAGAGCTTGCGTAAGCGTGAGAGAGTATTGTGAGTGCGCTGGGCTGTACGTAACAAAGCAGACGAGAAGCAACGAATTTTTCGAAAAAAAAAAAAAAAAAGTAACGATCTATTCGAAAAATGACGAACGACAGATGAACGTTGCGCCAGAAACGTACGAACAACGTCAGGCGTCACGGGAAAATCCACCCCTTCAGCATCGTGATGATCCTGAAGTGACCTTGAAATACTTTGTGCAAAAAAAAAAAAAAAAAAAAAAATTGACATACCGCACGGAAGAAGACAGTCCAGTGTACGCGATGACGATGATTATCCGTGTGTTCCTTATGATCATCAGCAGCACAACCGATCGCCATGATAATCCGTGAAATGTCTCTTTTTTACCTTTTTGTTTTTGCACGAGAAGCTTAGCAAGAGCAATTCGGAGGGAAAACGATGTTCTTTGTGCGCGCACCCCCGACCGACTGACGTCAAGCAAGAGCAAGTGCAACCACTAGCGCACCAACCACCACCACTACTACCCACCCAACCCCCAACCCCCTTCTCCTACACATCTACCTTTTTGCTCTGCTGCTCTGTCCACCCTCCGACTCGCACGCGCGCGCGCGCAACTTTAGCACAGCAGGCGGGGGTGCAAGCTTTCAAGGTGCATCCAGAGAGTAGGAGAGTGAGAGAGAGAGGGCCAAGGATGCATCTTTTATCTACCGACTTTTTCTTTTTCTTCTTGAATCCTTTTTTTTCATGGGAGGAGGTAAGAGCGAGAGAGAGAAAACTAGGTCGCTAAGGATTCTTTTTTTTTTTCAATGTGAGTTTTCCGTACGAAATATCGCTTGTTGTTGTACGGTCGGATATGGGAAGGTTATAGAGATAATATTAACCGATACATTTATTCCACGAGTACGATTGATTGAAACAACATACAACATTGCCCTCCCGAAGCGACTCTTAATTTGAAATCGATAACGACGGGTGGCATGATGCAGAAAACGAAGAAAAAAAAAAGCTCATCGATGTACAAACACGTCGTAACGATAAGTAACAATCGACCGAGGATTAACCGTTCACGAAGACAAATAATGTGAACGTGAAAAAAAAAACTACGCGAGTAAAAGGGGGGGAGTTGTAGGTTCGTACGTATATAAGATTGAATGCGCAACCTGTTGGGCGCTTGCAAGCTCGCGCGCGCCAACATTATCAAAGCGACATATACTGTATGCAGCACCATACGTCCTTGGTATACATACGATGTAGGCGTGCGTATAATTCAGAGAGAGAGAGAGAAAGAGTCGTTTGGATTTGTCCCTATTGCACGACCTGACCTTTTCCCTCTCTCGCTCGCCTGGAATCCGGAACACGCGCGCGATAGAGGCGCCTGGGATCAGGTCGCCCCTATGGTGCTGCTGCTGCTGCTGCTTTGCGCCTCCTCTTCCCTCTCCTCTTCAGGTGTGTTTGAAACTGGGTCACCCCTGGGAAACACCACCCACTCCAAAAGCATCACCCGACGTTGCATCGCGCGCGCGTGTGTATATATACATATACGTGTATATCTCTGCTGGAGAACGCCTTTGTGCGGTTCAGCGGGAAGGATTTAGAATTTTCGAGGTGGTGGTTGTGATGAGAGATTTGTGTGTCTGCAGAATGATTTTGCTGTTTTGCTGCTCGCTATGAGAATCGACAGCGAAAATATTAATGTCGGATATTTGAAGTTTGCTATGAACTTTTTTTTCTTTGGCAAACAAACCGACCTCCATAAATATTAAAAATCATGGCGAAACGGTTGAATATGCTAATCCAATCGATATTATAAAAACTCGCGCGTGGGGAAAACTTGGTTGGACGCGCTTGGCCACCACTCCGCATGATTAAATCAAAAGCTGCGTGTATATACATATACGTATATTACTCGCAAGCAATCAAACTTTATACGCGTCGACCTACTAAAATCATCTCTCTCTCTCTCTCTCTCTCTCTCTCTCTTTCGCTCTCGTAAGCAAAACAACAACTAAATCGAGGACGCGCAAAGAAAAAATATATAGCGGTAGTTAGCGACAGAGACAAATGTAATTTTATCCCCTGTGGTGAGTTTGCGCGAATATCCCTTAGCAAAGCGACTCCAAGGCCAACTTAATCAGTTTGCGATTTCCCCGGTACGGGAGAGAGAGCAAGAGCGAGCGAGAGAGCTTGCAAGGTCGCGCATACCCCTCCATTTCGTGAAAGTGAGAAGAGGCTGCACTGGCGAAACTAGCCCAGATCATCTCACTCGCACCATGACCTACTTTAGAAAGGGAATCGGTGTGTGTCTCTCTGTGTGTGTGCGTGCTTTTAAGGACTTTTCGTCATATAGTTTGACATTCGACAGCTTTTTCATAGTGCCAAAAGTTTTTGCCTTTCTTCGATTTATCTCGCAACGAATAGAATTGGTAATTAGGTTAAAACCGTATTCTCTTTGATTATTCGATTCTTCGCATCTTTTCATACGCGCAAAATGTCATCAAAGGCGTAATTAACTATACATATTCACAGAGAAAATTACCTTTTACGATAATTTGCGCACGGCTTTCCTGCTGCACACACACACACACACACATACATACGTGTCCTATATTCTTCTTTTCTAAAGCCTTCTTCGTCCTGTTTTTTTTATTTTTTTTTTATTTTCCTTTCGTTCGCGTTCCATTGATTTCTTTTCCGCTGCAACACGGCCCCGCCTTCACTCGATTTCCATACGACGAGAAAATGCAATTTGCAAAGAAACACGCGCTGCGTTTTCTTCTCTTTTTTTTGTACGCGCGAAATTCAGACGTAATATACACGATGAGCTTGCTTATAAGCAACACGTGTCTCTTTTAGAGTTTGCGACGTAGAGTTCGTAGTTGCAAGGGCGTAACTTACACGGCTTTGAAGACTTGCCCTTTAACGCCCCTTGCTCGCGCTCGGCTGTGATTACATTTTGCGTGCGAATTGAATCAGCCAACCGTGAGTTTTTGTCTTGGATTTATTTCTTCACGCGTGCGATGAGTTTACAGCGTAAAGTTTGCAAGGTTTTATTTATTCGCGAAAGTTTTGCAATTTATTCGGGCGGCGAGTTAACAATGAGATATTTTATTTTCTGGAAAATCTCTCGACTGACATGTACGTGCATTTACTCTACAAGCTGTTAAAATGATTCATAGTATGCACGTTCAATTCAAATTTTTGCGGTTTGGAACATTTTGCAAATAAAAAAAAATTGCAATTACTCTTCCCCCTTCATCGATTCGACAAACAATATTCAAATTAATGCAACAGTGTACTTTGACACATTTTCAATTATAAAACTCTCATCCCACGTCCGTAAAAGTCAATATTAAATATCAGAACGAAGAGAAAAAAAAAAGTACAATCAATTTTTCCATCCACGCGTGTGTATCTATATATGAAAATTCAACGAAAAAAAAAAAATACAGTGCGTCGGCGCACATCTACGTTAGTCCGTGCGTGTTGCGTCAATGGCGCTGGAAGGCCAAAGGTTGGCCTACCATCTCTCTCATTTCTCGTTGCGCTCGCCTCGCGCGATTACGATCGCGCCTCCTCGCTTTTATTGAATTAAAGCCGAATGCAACGGCTATGAGCTAATGCTCGACAGATGCGGAAAACTTTTTTTTTTTTTTTCGTTAATTTGTTGGCTTTTGTTTTTATGGGTTTCGGGAAGACGGATAATCGTTGCTTTAATTATTTTTAATGGATTTCGAGAAACTCGCGTTGATTTTTTTTTGTGTTCTTCAAACGAGAGGAATGGAATTGAGCTGTTAACGGAGTGGGATTTGGAAAATGAATATAACACTCGCGGTGTAAATTGCATGATTCACTCGTCATAACGCTCTTTTAATTCAACTTGACTCGAGTATATTTTAATGATTTTACTTTCAGACATTTCAACTGGACGATTCATCATCATTTTACTCTCTCTCGAAATTTAAGAATAACTCTCGACGATATCGTATATCAAACCTTCGCCTGCAATAAACTAGGTTAAAGCTCTTTCTCTCTGACTCTCTGAAATTGATAAGAAATTTAATTTGCCGAGTGGATTGGAATTTTCATGAAAAAACCGAAGGCAGCGTAGAAAATTTTCTCATTTCCATCTCTCGTCGCATCACAGTTGAGTGGATTCCTCGAAAGCTAATTAATGCGTATCTCCATTTTGCCTCGTTATTATCGAAGCGAGAAGCCAAGCCAAAGTAGCCAAGAAAGCTGATGACCTACTTAAGGGGCAAAGCGCTGTAAAACGCCATAAACACAAAAGTGTCTCGACCTTCTATGCTGCTGCTGTATATACTCGCTTTTACGTTGGAAAATCGGCGGAAGTCTCCATTGTTTTCTCGAAGACGACTCTCCACGTGCGACCGACAATTATATAGTCGACGAGTTTGAAAAACATGATCTATCGTTTTGTGTATTTTCTGTTTTACGAAAAAAGTGGGATTTGACGGAAAAAGCTCTTTCTCTCTCGTTCTCTGGCTAAGAGAGAAGCCTAGAGTAGCCTATTGCGTAATGAGCCAGTTATGTCACTTTTGCCCGTCTGTGTGCACGCTCCAAAGTAATAATACGCGACTAAGTACAAGGCTAAACGCGGTGTATATATCGACGACGACGACGTCGACGACGACGACGGTTGTTCACTGACGGATGACTTTTGCTTGTTTCCCTCGACCTATCGGCAATTTTTAAATATCAATTTTTTTTTCTCTTTTTTTCGTACTTTCGTTCCCGCTGCTTGGTTATAAATAGACGCTAGCTCGTGTGTAGTTTCCCCTGGCATATTTTGTACTTTGATATTCAGCGAGCTTAGTGCATGAAAAAAAAGGCCGAATCCACCACGAAAATTCATTCGAACATTAAATTATTCGACGTTTTGTTATTCGCGGGTTGGATTATTTTTAACCGGGCAGAGAGCGCGATGATAAATTATTTCGAGCTATATCGAATGCAATGTCATCCTTTTTCACGCTTTTTCGGCGACAAGGATGTAGGTCAAAAGCATTAAAAAAAAACACAACAAAGTATTACACGAGCGAGAAATCTTTGCCAGGTGAAGAAACTTAAATTACACAATTGTTTCTTACAAAAGGAGAAAAAAAAGAAAAGAAGAAGAAACTTTCTCGTTTTTTGAACAAAAGAAGAATTAAAACGCAACGTTCAAACACCAAAGCGATATTAAATTTCGCACTACACGAAATTCCTGTTATCCTAGAAAACGATGATCGAATCACTCGCGAGAGGGAGAGAGAGAGAATCGAGGTATAGACTACACACACACGCATACATATACGAGTTGGCTATATCTAATAATAGCCGAAAAAGACATATAGCGAGGCGGGAAAGGCGAGAAGAAAAGCCGGCCCACCGAAGAGCGAGGCGCTATTTTCACCGCTAAGCTGCCAAAAATGCACGCGCAAGCAAGCAAGCTGCACACACACACACACATTCACCGTACCGCTTCTCTATTACGTAAAGCCAGCCACAGCCATTTTTCTTTTTTGAAAAAAAAAGCGAGCTTTTTTTTTTTTTTGTAATTTTACCACCGTACATTTTTTTTGCAATCGATTTTCCAATAACCTGGGAAAAAAAGCTCGTGAATGGACAAGCTCGAAAATAGATTCTATCGATTAGACACGCTATACGGAAGGTTTTGCGCGTGTATGTCATCTTTTTTTAATCTTCCATAGTGGAATATTTTTACACACATAATTGTACATGCACTTTCGCTATATAGACTGCAAGCGTGCAAGGCAGTCAGTCAGCTGATTGATCGACGCTTTCTCTCTATATAACACACTACAGCTGATTTTGACAGCTGGCACGCGCGACCTTCGCGCGACGTGAGAGCGAGACCTACATTTATACATTGTTGAACGGATAACAATGTAGTTTAGTAACGCTGTTCTCCGACTTACCAGCCGCCGATGATAAGAGCTTTTTGTGTGTTTGTGTGTTATAATAATTATAATGGAACGAAATATTTTCGTCGATTCCCGGTGCTAAGGTAGAATATAGATTGGGAGAAAAAAAGAAGGCAAACTTTTTACGTGCACGAAAAACTCTTACGATCTTATCTAATCTTATCTGTCGCGTGCGTTAGTCACTGCCGTACAGGAAATTTCCTCGTGGAATTTTAATTAGACGCGATATAATGGTGTGTTCATTTTCGTTTTTTTTTTTACCTATTTAGGTACTGTTGCTCGAATTTTTTTTTTCTTTATTACGCGAACGTTGTGTAGTTTCGAATCGAATTGTGATGATATACTACTTTTGAACGAAACGATGATAATTAAATTCGACGCGGAGGTAATTTACCGCGAAATATACATATGTGTTATGCCGCGGAGGAAAATTAATTTTAATTGGCGTTTGGTAGTGGTAAAGGCAATTTACGAAACTCGACAACCTACACGCCTGCCGTTGAATATTTTTTCAACGAAACGTCTGTTTTTCTTTCATTTTTTTATTTTTTTTTATTTTAGCGTCGATAGAAAAATATATAATGTCGGTTGAAGCTTATCATCGTCGTTGTCGTCGCTGTGGCGACCCACGCGATGGGTTATGAAACTCCGTCGATTAATTATCCGTCCTTTGATTACTAAACTCTCGAAGCTGTCCCCGGACGCAACCCTCTCTCTCATCACGAGCGATCAATAATTCATGTGCCTTCCCACTCTCTTTCTCTCTCACTCTCTGACCTCGTCAAATGAAAAAAGAAAAAAAAAGAAACGCGACTGATTGTCATATCCTATCGAACTAATTAATTCTCTTTTTCTCGCGTGAATTCAATTTCGGACGAGTATTTCAAAGGATTCGACGCGTGTTTACGTGCGTCATATGCGAGTGAAACGTTAGTAGTGTAATTTTGAAAAAGAAATGATTTTTAATGATGAAGAAAGAAAAAAAGGCGTTGTAATCAAGTGCGCGCTGCATTAAAAAAAAAAAAAAAAAGAAAAAGAAAAAGAAAAAAAAGCAATACTTCAACCGACGCGCTTCGTTGTAATTTGCCGAGAGACGCCGAGAGAGCGAGAAAGTCATCGCGAAGGATTCTCCTTGATTCGCCAGTAGTAAAGGCGCGATTTGGTCAGACATCACTCGCAGATGTGAATTCCGTTGTTGCTTGGTTCACACTTCCTGTTTGTTGTTCAAGAGTAATAAATGGTGGTTGTTGGATGTTGTTGTTTGTTTCTTTATTCGTCTTTCAATTTACAAGTTGACAACTATGCAAAGAATTTTGAATTTTGTAAAAGAAAAAAAAAATTGCAAAAAAAAAAAAAAAGATTTACACAGTCAATGAATTTTTTGAAAAATAGCGTGATTTCCGTTGCAGGGCCATCTCTCTTTCCTTTCTATCTCCTGTTATCATGTCTGTTGCGTGCTGGTGCTGAATCCCTGTTGGCAGCGCCCTCAGAAAACTGAGATACCACCAGCTGTGTTCACCCGCTTCTTTACCAACTGAGTGAACGCAGAGTGGCTCCCTGTTCTCCAAGCGCGTCAATCTTTCTTTCTCTCTCTCTTTCTCTATTTCTCTCCCTTTTCTTTCATTCTCTCTATCTCTTTTTATTCGTGTTATCGTGCAGCTTTCAATCGCCCTTACCGACAACATCACCTTCGCGTAACGTCTCGCTCTCTCTTTCTCGCTCCTCGGCCAATCCACGAAGCTTTCGCTTCCGTCATCATCATCGCACCTTTAAAAAAAAAAGAAAAAAAAAATACTTTCGAGTTCCTTTGTTTTCCTTCCGTTTTCTATCTCCCTCGATAGTGTAAAGCTTCGGGCTTTGAAAAATCATTCGCTAACGCTTACTCGGGAAATTTCCAGTCGAATCAAAGTTGCGGTGAGGTGGGACGCATGCGCGAGCGCGGCCTGAAACGCGCGCGACGACGATCAATGAAGCTCAAAGGACGGAAGGCCAGGCCTTCAAGGTCGACAGCGCGTTTTATACCACGACGACTGACGGAATACGAAGTGTTTTTTTATTATTATTATTATTCGTCGTTAGAATTTTTGTTTGTTTCGGAGGAAAAAAAATCACAGAAATTGTTTTTGGATGAAACTGATGATTAATGGCCACTTTTGCAAGTGAGAGACGAGGGTCGCACAAGCGCGACAAGATGACGCGACAACTAAAGGGGGATGGATGCGTGTGTGGGTGAGAGAGAGAAATGTGTTTTATGGGGTGGAATGCCAGGAATCTACATGCTGTCTGCTGTTGAAGCGTGACCGCTATTATATGTATATAAGAAGATGAAACGCTCGAGGTAAACATTTTCAGAAAGATTCTGTCGTTATAAATATTTTACTTTCTAAAACGACACGGGAATTGTGTACGCAAAAACAGTCGTAGAAAAGAAAGGCAAAGTTATTATTTATTTTGTTTTCCGAGAGCCGCCAATAATTCGATACAAACAAGTCGATAACCGCTGAATCATCGTCGTAAAAGTCGACGACAACAGCAAGGAGGAGAAAAAAAAGTCATTCGTGACGAAATTGGCGTTTCGTATAGTTATAGGATATTTACACCACCACTACTACTACCCCGTTGGGTGTATGTGTATATGGTGAGAGGCACGTTGATGGGGAATTCCCAAAGCGTCACCTCGCAAGATTTATATCGGAAGGGATGATGCTATAGTGAAATTTCACGATCGCTCGGGGATGCGGCAAAACGACACGTTGGAAAAAGGTGATTTATCGCGTTTCGTTGTCGATTCGAGAAGAATTCGTTAATCAAGAAACGATTTGAATGCCTTTTTCTCGAGTATGCAAATGAAGAGAATCGCGCGAATAATGATTTCGTAACTGTGAGATGAAATATATGTAATGCGATGAAGAAGAGATTTTTTTTTTGATCATATAAATATGTGATTGATTTCTACTTACAAACGACTGCTTGGCTCGTTGCTAGCTTCATCGCCTTCGATCCGATACACCTTGCCGGACATCACGTACTCGAAGGAATTCGCTCTGGAGCCACTTTCCATCTCGGCGGCGTTCCACTCGCCGCCGTCTGGGTAGCCATCTTCGCGTAGTGTCGTCGCAAGCACCAGACGGAATTTGTCACCTGCGAACAATCCGTCGAGGAAAACACAACAATTTTAACACACTATCCATCGATTTTATATATATATATATATATATACACTGCCGTGTTAATACTATTATTATTCACCGAAATTTTTTTTTCGATAATCCGAAGGCTTTCATCGGCTTTTACATACATTGGCGTTTTTTCGATTAAAACCACGACGCAGAATTAATCTTCCAGGGAATTCCCGCTATGTACGCGAACAGAAATAGAAACCGATATCAACATATGTATATTTTTTTTTTCCGCCTGCCATATTCCAAGTATGATGTCACACACAACGCAGAATCGGTAAAGTCGCGATCTATTATAACACACAAGCACACACACGTATACACAACTACAAAAAAACGTATATACAACATATCGTGCGCGGGGAGCGATTTTCCAATTGACGACGAATCCCCAAGGCGACCTTGCTCTTTCGCTCTAAACTCGCTCGGCTCTGATGTGTGACGTCAGGCGTTGTCACACACACACGCACACATTCGCACACTCTCGTGTTTACGAAATAAGTGTAACAACGAAAAGAAGGATAAAAAAATACGACGACAATGGCTGCTACCGCTGCGAATGTCAAGGCCGCCAAAAGAAAAAGAAGAAGAAGAATAAGAGGAGTATATGCGTATGTTAACCGCCGCGCCCCGATCGATATATATATAGTTACAAATATACTTACAAATCCATCGATTATTCGCGCGATAATGGATTTGGCGCGTATATCATCGGTGTAGTCGTCAAAATTTTCGGAGTCGACGATGATGTCGATGATGATGATGCGGCCGGGCTCGAGTCCCGCGGACGACAGAGTTCTCCGACAAGAGCCTCCAACTAACACACGTACATACATACACGCACAGAGAGAGAGAAAGAGAGAGATAGGTAGCGGCACAGCAGCGCCGACCTTGGCATTGAACTTGCAGGCTTGCCGAGGGGGCGAAGTGCCGTGCAGGCGGCCGGTCTGCCTGCCAGAGCTACGAGCGAAACCGAGAGAGCGCTCGAGTCGCCGTCGCCGCGCACGAACGAACGAACGAACGAACGGGTATATAGTAGTGGGAGAGATCCATTGCGTCATCTCGCGCAAGTCTATGTTGCGCGCAAGCGCCCGGCTTCTCTCTTTTATACTCCACGATATGATATTCGATTTTTAATACCAGCGACGACGAGGAATTATTTTTTGATCTTGTTGTTGTTGATGTTTTTATTTTTGGAGTGTGGGTTGAAAGACCCCGGTGAAAGTTTCTTCTTTTTTTCCTCAAATGAGGAAACTTGTTTACGAGGTAAATGCTTTTGGTCGTTGGAACGATTTTTTTTTTTTGGAAGGCGAGTTGAGAAACGTAACTTATACTTTCAACTTTGTTGGGGTTTACGACGGAGGAAAATTGAATGAAAGAAAAAAAAAATGCGCTTCCATCAGAAACGCATTGAAGTAACCATCGAGCTTGTAAAGAAAAGCTCATCCTCTCTGTACACAAGCCAAGAGTATATATACATAAACTTTTCGCTATAGCGCAACGTGCAAGTCTGCACGATCCTCGGGATTTTCACGAAAGTAAGAAGAAGAAGCCGCTCGTTCGCCGTGTACATACATATCACACAGTACACAAGTATATATGTACATGTACAGTCGGTGAAGATTGATTCTGTCCACTTTTTGAATTCTTCCCTATGCCAGCCAATGTTAAAATTCAAATGGGTGGACAGAATCAATCTTCGTCGAGTGTACATTAGAAAGAGAGCAAAAGCACACACACGGATCGATATTTGCGACCTTGTCGGGGGTCGACTCGGCTTTTCCATGCGCCACCGGCTCTTTCTCTCTCTCTCTCTTTCTCTCTGCTACACGACAAGACATTATTGGATTTGGATTTTCGTCGAGTGCGGCGGCGACAGGCAGTGGCTTTGGAATTCGTTATCAAAAGTCTTCTTTACTTTCAAAGTACTTATTTCGCTGCGGGAATATCCCACGTTGTTTTTTTTTCTTTTTCGCGCGAATTGCGGAAGAGTAAAATTAACCGGCATCGCAGGTAAGGCTCAGCCGTGTGTAAAGTGAAAGGCGCGTCTCCGCGGTAATTCCCTCCCGCGACGACGAAACACGAAGGAGAAAAGTAGGTCAACGAGACCATTTGAATAACAATCGTCGAAAGTGTGCGATATTAAAACTCACAGGTCGAAATATCGAGGGAGAGAGAACTCGATTGATCGCGAGTGGCTTCTGCAAAAATGTTATTGTATCACGCGAACGAGGGGGGACAAGTTGGGTTACATTGGCAAGGTCGCAAAAATTTAATTAACGCCCCCAAAGAAACGCACGTATACGAGTTTTTTTTTTTTTTTACAATCGTGACTTTTGTAAATAATAACGAGTATACGATGTGCCCGCGAAATATAATTTTTCAAGCGAGCGCGCTCTGGAAGTACGTGGCGAGGGTTATCCTATTTGCCGACAAAGAAGTTCAAAGGCGGCAAATAGGATAACCCTCCAGTGTAGCGGAGGCATTACGTTGTGCGACGATAATATAGCAGCTGATGTTTCTGTTGCGTGAAATTCGTGGCGTGTACGAAAAAAAAAATTGATAGGAAAAAAATAACCGAGCGTACATACGTTTCGTTTGGAATAAAAAGAAGAATAACTTACCAAGTTCCATGGGATAAAGCCAACTGTTGATGTCAAGTATGAGATCCATCTTGAACGACTCCGACTCGCAGTGCAGCCGTATCACTGTAACCAACGAAAAAAAAATCACATTTTTTTTAACAACGACCAACTGTATAATAAAACGAAGCACGAAAGCAGCTGCTACGTCTGTTTGCTCGCGCGCGCGCACGCTTTAACGTGCAAAATGCAAAGCCGATCGAGTGTTATTTTGCACGTGTGTGTGTGTATGTGTGTGTGTGTGTGTACACGTTGGGTATGTGCTGCGCGCGGGAATCCGTGACTCATATACATATATGAAGAGATGGCGCACGAAAATATGTATACATGTGTCGAGCGCGTGCTGCTCTGTGTGATGCCCAATGCTGAAAACAAGCGCGCGGGTTTTTTTTTCAAGGTTTCGGACGATAATTAGCGTTTGAAAAGAGTCGTTCAGTTTTTTTTTTTTGACCGTAGGATTTCGGAGCAGTTTTTTTTTGTAATAAATAACCGATGTGATTGTAGTTTCTAAGGAACGATGCTCTGACGTCAATGCTAATTCTCCGTTTTTTTTTTTTATAAAAGGAGAATCGGATATTCGTATCTAATACAAAGCGTGTATATAAAAAAAGAGAGAAATGTGCGAATTAATTTCCTGGTATATACACAACGCGAAAGATAAGTATCGTCGAAACGTCGATAACATTTTTAGACAGTTATTCATATTTCCCTCTTTTTCACTCGCGCGGGACTCATTCCACACAAACGATAATATTGTTGTTTTGCGCGATATATGTATAGCGAGGCATCGAAAACTGACAGGGACACGCGCGCACATCATTCAAAATAATCCATGTGTAGCCTTGACATATACACGAACAAGCCTCTCGAGAGAAGAAAAAAAATACGGAGCACTCCAAATGACCGAAAATAATTCGCATTATACGTGCGGATAAAGCTTCGCGAACGACTCATGTCAAGCGGAGAAAGAAACATCTCTCTCTCTCTCTCTCTCTCTCTCTCTCTCTCTCTCTCTCTCTCTCTCTCTCTCTCTCTCTCTCTCTCTCTCTCTCACTGGGAATATTTTTGCCACACATCTCTCGCTCGCTGACGTCAGTTGAATTAATCTTGTACACGCGTCCGGTCGATCGATATTACCTTTCTCTCTCCCTTTTTGTTTTCGTGGGAGAGCTAGAACATCGAAAACACGCGCACGCACGTGTGTCTGTTGTGTCGTTATAGAAGATAATGTTATCGTTGAGCTCGAGCCCGATTAATCGATTATAAATAAGAACGACTAACTTGTGCAAACGTCTGTGGCGAGGTCGTGATGATTATAGGAGCAGATGGTTTTTCGTGCTTGGGTTTGATGGTAAAATCAATTTTTACGAGTCGAACGAATACGCATTTTTTTTGTTTTTTTTTTTTTTTGTGGTGGATAATGTGAATGAAGTATAGAGACTTCCAAGCGTATTAAGGAGGATGGGGACAGTCAGCTGCGGGAGCGGTGCGGGGCGACTCCCCTCTCACCGCCTCGACGCATAACCTATAAACTCGAGTTTCTGTTCACATTTTGATTGATTGTTTACGATTTTCGACGGTGACCTTAGCTCAAACTGTGGAATTAGGCTCCGCAATATTTATTTTACATCTATGTAGATTTTTATCAACGTTCTGTGTACTTTTTCGGCTTTTGCGCTCTAAGTGAATCGCTTTCAATAGCACTTCTCCCATAAGAGCCCGTGTATAAGAGCTGAACTTTAAGGTCGATTTTCTTCCAAATTTCGCTGGTAATAAATATTGAAAAAATTCACAGATGTTCATGATGCTTTAATGTAAAACATTTGTCAACTTGAGCTCAATCTGTGTATTTTCGTTTTCCTTCCCATCCTTCTTAACATTCAAATTCATACAGTAGTAACGAGGCTAATACGTCAGGCATGAATTTTTTAACGCTGACACTAATAGAAGCTGCAGTTTATCGCGATCGATAATTCCTCTTTTTTTTTTCTTTTCGAATATCGAACGCCTTTCCCACGTGGATATGAAATTTCGAACCTCGTCGCAAAATAAATTATAAATGTACATCGCCATGAAAAAAAAAAATAGAAGAGAATTCGATTCGCATGACTTTCGAGCGTGAATCACGAGCAAACCGCAACAGCTGAGAGTAACCAGACGCGAGTTCTGCCGATCGAATCTTGAATTACGACTTCTAATTCCGAAAGAAGAAAAAAAATCCGAAGAAGGGAGAATCA
The DNA here is from genome assembly GCA_035047105.1 of Galeopsomyia nigrocyanea. NCBI lineage: Eukaryota > Metazoa > Arthropoda > Insecta > Hymenoptera > Eulophidae > Galeopsomyia > Galeopsomyia nigrocyanea. Next base: position 21,764 of record JAWWMK010013609.1, read on the forward strand.
AATTTGCCCTTGTAACAAGGTCGCGTATTGGCAGGTGCAAAGAAGATTTTAATTTTTGCATAGTTTGTTTTTTTTTATTGAATGGAATGCCTTTGTTGACGCTCGTATATACATTCTTGCCCCCAAAAACAATGTTAGCCTTTGTGAGGCGAGTTAAGTTGGCGTGATTGGAATACCTGCGACTGTTAAAGCGAAGGTATAGATACTTCTTTGTCGAAAAGCTCTCTTACGCAAAAAAAGCGTTCTTAACTGACGTTTATTCAATAAAAGGCACAAAGTGCCGTCCTTCGTTACATATTTTTTTTTATAATTCGATCGATGGATAATATCATTAAAGTGCACGTAAGTGCTTTAAAAATATTATTCAATTCGATGGAAAGTATAAAAGGCGTTGTATTGATGAACGTCAACGAGCCATTAATAATGAGATTTATTAATTTTCCTTGAAGAAGGACAGTTTCTTCGATTAAAAACGCCCGCGATTTAATAACGAATATTCTCTTTGTGCGAAACGTTCTCGGGCGCTCGCGCGGATAAATCGAGAGAGAGAGAGAGAGAGAGAGAGAGAGAGAGAGAGAGAGAGAGAGAGAGAGAGAGAGAGAGAGAGAGAGAG
>JAWWMK010013620.1:0-22373 GCA_035047105.1 Galeopsomyia nigrocyanea
ATTTCGAGCGTAACCCCGAGTTTTTAATTTGCCAAAACCCGAACGAAGTTATGGCAGTTTTTTTTTGTGGAATTGGCTATATATATACGTTGAGAATGGAATTATCATTATTTTTTTTTCTCACGTGTGAAAAGAAGCAACGAGCGTACAATAGCCTCTCGCGGTGAGGACACTGTCCGAATTCTCTTTTAGTTGGCGCGCGGAGGGGAGGGGACATTGTCCGCGGCACTCGACTTACTCCTATGTGTGGCCGCGGTGCGAACTGACGCGGACACACATTTTGCCGTTGAAAAAATTTCTCTTGTGCGTGTTTCCTGCAAACCACGCCACCTCTATCTCACTCACTGGAATGCTTTGATCTTGCAAATTAGATTCTTTAATTTCGTTTTTTATTGCCTTTTACTCATCCTTTTCGACGGGGATTTTAAATTCGCAATTATTATTCTTTGTTTTTTTTTTATTCGTGCGTGTATTTACTTTATTACCGAAGACAAAACTATCGCTCAACTCGACGGAAACTCCCGTAACAGCAAAAGTAAACTCATCACATACACACGTACATACATATACACATGGCATTCCAGCAAAAATATCCAATATTACGTTACGAGTAACAGCAGCAGCAGCAGCGGAAATACTTTCGAAATAACTCGGCAGTCAATTTAGCCTGCGGAGAGAGAGAGAGTCTAGGCATAGACGTGTTCGCGCGTTTCGCGTCAACGGCACGTCCAATGGGCTCTGACGTCGCGTCCATCTGCCTCTCTCTCTCTCTCTCTCTCTCTCTAGCGCCAGACCAGACACGCCAGCACATTCCCGGCTTTCGCGTGCTTCTGCTCCTGACACTCCGAAAAGTGTCTGCACACCCACACACACATAGACACACATCGTCGAATTAACGCGCGACAAACACGAGAAACGTACCTGTGATCCTCTTTCTTTCTTTTTCATTTTTTTGGTCGTAGGTTTGATAATGCACGTGTCACGTGTGATTTGATTTAACGTAAACGCAATCAAAGCGAGCGTATATACATGCATAGTATTATATCGACCGAGCGGTTGCATTCAACATCTAGTGTGTGTGCGTGTTCACAGTGCATTAGCCACAGTGGTATCCCAAATCTTATCCCATCACACAGAGAGAGATAGATAGGATGGTGGTAGAGGCTTCAATCAGGAGTCTGATGTTTGCAGCTTGCCTCGAGTAAACTGTTCCTCTCTCTCTCTATCTGGCCAAATTGAAAAGCATCGGGAAGACCTGATTCCCGATGACACCGTCCACACACATACACACACACACACACACATGGGATTCCCGTCCATTGATCGTCAGTGCTGCATAAACACGATCACGACAATAGACTTGCCTATTTACCTAAGGATGCTGTTGCTGCCGCTGCTGCTGCCTGTACGCTAGAAATTAATTCTCGCAGGCGCTAATTAAGCCCTTCTTTGTCCATCCCCACGTATAGCAACGCGCAGCGGCAGCAATAGCAGCAGCCGATATATTGCACACGCTCTCTCTTGCTCTCTCTGGCCTTCCGACCTTAATTAGGCGCGGACGCTCGTTCGCCACGCTGAATTTCAATCAACAACTAAGCCATACCATACCCCCCAACCATCCCCTTCCTCGCTCTTCTTGTCCCTTGCGTACTAAACCTTGTGTGTTCCGCCGCTGCTTCATGATGGCTATTCAAGATCGTTGCCAAATGTTATTAGCAAAACTTGCGAGCAAACGCATTTTGCTGCTTTTTAGGTGATGCTTCGATGTCGTTGGGTTTTAGAGATCATACGAATATGACTTGACGTTAAATGGTGGGACATGTGTTTTTGTTGTTGTTGCGAGGTGGATTGCTATTTTTTTTTGTAAGTTGGGTTTTACAGAGGGAATTGATTTCGTGCAGTCGAATACTTTGTTAAATTATGCGAGTGTTTGAATGGAAATCGCTGAATTTTATTGCAATGTGTTCGATTGCATCCCATTTTGTTTTGTTCATAAAAACTATTATCATCTAAATTACTCATCAATCGTAAAACACGCCATTTACGCGTGAAAAATCGTACATTTTAAAAATCAAATAAAAAAAACAATTCACAACCATTCGATCCGTTCACAAGAGGCAAATATATAATTCTCGACGAGCGACAGAAGACAACGCGTACAAACGCAAACATCGTAGGTGCAAAAAATTCTCCAAATCCTTTTTCTCTCACTCTCGTGTACGTATCTGTGAAAAGAAACTTTAAAAGCACTCTCTCTCTCTCTTTCTCACTGGTAAACAAGTGTCGAACATAATCAGTAGCAAACAAAGATCGAAGCGTGGCGCATTTGCAAGGTTATACCAAAACCACACAGAGCAGCGCAACCAACACGACCGTAACCCTCTACTCTCTCTCTCTCTTTTACGTTCGAGTGGTCGAACGTGCGGATTTCTGTTTATTCGGAGCAGATGTATTTTTCAACCCTTCTCGAGAGAGAGAGAAGTGCAAAGTGAGGGGGCTACCGCAATCGATCGATAAACAGCAAAACTCTTATCTCCGATGTTTTCTTTGCTGTTTTTAAAACTTTCGTATTGTTACTTAATCGTCGCGAAAAAAAAAACAAATCTTTAGTTACTACAACGCACAACGGAAATCTTGGTATTTACGACGATATACGCGTGTTTATACTCGCGAAAAGAATTGCTGTACGTGTGTTTTCCAACGGGAGAGAAAAAACATATCTCTCTTCGGCAGCGTTTGATTTTATACCCATATACACGCAAGTTTTCTTTTTTTTTTCTTCGATTCGCCGAGAAGGAGAGAAAAATATATGCGGCGCTCGATTTGATATTTTCCCGGGATTCTCGAGGCTATAGACAATAAAACATCGAAATATCGTTGGCGCGGACCTCCTCGCCTTCTCTTTCCGTTGATCATTGTTGTTTGCAAGCCTCGTTTTCCTCTTATGTTTTCGTCTGTCGTACAAAACTGAGGGCATAACAATCTGTATGTGTTTTGGTTCGTTTTATGGACTTTTTTAAAATATTTACACGAAATTTTGGATCATCCGCTTGTTATCGCCCGTGTACAGTTGTATAATTAATCCGATGATCACTAGATGGAACACCGATATTGCTAGTGTGTGCTGTTGAACATGTTTACTAGATGGAATAATTACCTGACGATACATACGGAATTTTAATTATAAATAATATTACAACCTATTGGATTATTTGGTTTCCAACATTTTATAAAATTCAGAAAAGAATACGAGGTAAAATGAAATTGTAACTTACAGTATTCAACACAATTGAAAAAAAAAAATTATCAGAAACTCACGAATTAATCCCAAGAAGAAAATTGATATAATCAAGCGCTCATTAAGCAAGAAGAGAGAGAAAAAAGACAGAGGCGTCGTCGCGCGTTTCTAGCGCGCGTATTAAGTACAAGCTTGGGGGAAACTGAAAGTTTTGCCCCGAGCCCGAGCGATTCTGCGAGACAATCGCGTCGACGTCGTCGTCTTTGGGCCCGGAGATGCGAAGCAATTAAATCCACCTGCCGAGGACACGAGCTATGCTTTGCCATGGCGTGTTGCTAAAGTTGCGTCGTTTAAACTTCTCTCGAATGAAAGTCGCATTTGTCGTCGTCTTCCTCCTACTGAGCCCATCCTCCCCCCTCTTTACGTGTGTGTGTGTGCGTTTCTGTTGTGTAGGATGTGTCAGTTGACGACGACGACAACAGACAACTTACGATGAAGTTCACCATGTCCTGCCAGATAAAGATGCTTCTCTGTTTGTGTGTATAATGTGGATTATAGCTTGGATCCGAGTTTTGGGTTGTATCTTGCTTTGCATTTATCATTTACAAGGGTTCTGTCTGTTCGGATATTGTTTTGGAAATTGTCACTAGAGGGACGACTGAATCGAGTTTAGACAGATGAATTCGTTGTCTTGCAATGATAAATCATCATCGTAACTACAGATCTGTGTAAAAATACGAAGTCTAGTTGAAAGTGAACTTTGATGGAATTTTTGAACTAAAAATCACCAAAAATGAAAACAATCCGCACTTAAAGAAACAATAAAAAGGCCCTCGATACAAACAACAGGCTCCTCGCTGGCGTACAATGTCGTAACCGGAGAACACGAAGGAGTCTGGTTAGCCAATATTCGCCGGTTGGTTTTCGACGTCGAGATTTAACGCTTGCGCTTTTGCGCCGCTGCTGTTACTTTGCTATACCGCGCGCGCGCGCGAGTATGGAAATTTATGAGCCTATTTCGCGCGTAAGCGCTAACCAGGTGTGGCTACTCATAAATTCCGGATCCTCCGGCGTATTTCAACCCCACCACTACCACTACTACTACTACTACTATTACACATACGTAGACTTCTTCTTTGCACCCACGACTCCTTATCTTTCATCATTTCGTTGCAACTCGCGTTCGCTCGGGGGCTTTTGTTATTAAGTAGGTTATTTCGATTATTTAGTAGCAGCACTATGCCTTTACCCAGACGAATCGCCCGAGTAAAACTTTATTCAGATTACTGTATATATACAGTTTTGCCTTTCATTTGCGACTGTTGCTCGCGGCTGCTTCGTCAATGTCTATTATTGCCTCATTTGAAATTGCCGAGATTCAGCGGTTGAATTACAATCGTTTTGTCATTGGGAAAATTTAATTTGACGACGATTAAATTGGAAATTTTAGCCCATCGGGATAATAATTCGCTCGTTTGCTCGACGATATCGCGTATTTAATCTCTAATATTGCGCAGCGCGAAATTAATTTCGATACAAAATATAACGACGAGAGAGCGATTCAATCAAGTCGATATTATGTTGCAAGCGAATGATGTTTCGTATTGACATAATAGCGTTAATATTTGTATTAATTCTCTACTCTCTTGCGAAAGAGTGATTTGCACGCAGGGACGAATGGGGAAGGGGGTTTATTAATTTCAATTTGTACGAGGTTGCATTCTATTCGGTATGTAGCAATGTCGAGGGATTATTACCGATTTCGAGTGCTGATTCCCCGCCCCCCTTTTTTTTTAATGACTCTCGAATGGCTCGCTGCTGGAATTAGATCGATGTAAATCGAGTGTGCGATGGTATTCGAGCTTTATTATTGGTGGTAATAATTTAGTTGTAAAAATCTTTAATAATATGAAATTCACTCGTGTACGTATTCGATGATCGAACGTTTACTGACTAAATAGTTATATCGGTGTTTGATACCAGAGGGATATATGCCGTTTCAAATTATATTTGCATTTGAATGATTAAACTGAACTAAACTAATTCTCATTCGATTTTTTTTTATTTTTAAATTCATTGTAGTATTTATTTCACGAATAATTTTTGGACCTTATGATTATTTACACCAAAAAGCTATCGCCATGTGACATAATCCACTGATATTTTACTATTTTCATTATATTACATTCCATTATCCAACGTTTCATATTGAATATTATTCAAAAACATATTGCCAATCAACCATCCGACTCCTCAACAATAAAACTCAAAAGTATCAATGAAAATCTCGTCGAACAGATAATTCCATCCCATCGCTCTCGTACATCTCGTCTCGGCGTGAATAATCTCTCTAGGTGCAAAAATTATTCGCGAGAGAGAGAGAGAGAAGACGGAGGTTAATTCGACAAGTGCAATTCGGTCGGAGTCTTCTTTCCCAGAGAACTAATTTCCAAGGTGGTAGTGGGGAAAGAGAGAGAGAGGCTAAGTAATTCAAACGGCTCGCTCTAGCGCCAAGCAATTAGGGAGGGCCGCTTGATTTAGGAACGAAAGGGCTGCTGCTGCTGCCGCTATACTTGCCTTCGGGCCAAAGCTCGCTCTAAGAAGACTCTCTTCTCGCAATATTGTTGCGAGCCTTGGGAGAATCAAGAGATATAGTCCGCCCAGAGAGCACTGCTGCTGTTTTATAACGAATCGCTCGAGCTTTCTAATTAAAAGCCGACTCTGTCTCTCTTTATTTTTCCTCGGACGAATTTTCTTATTTTACTTTTTTTTTTCTTTTCGACGATGGACACGAAGAGTATTTATTAATCTTTGCTTTAATTGATAATGTATGTAGCGTGAATGTGCTTAAATTTCATTCGATTTCGATGGAAGCTTAACGAGCTTGAAGGACGATAATTACGACGTTCCAAAATTACACCCTTATTGATTCGCTTCCGCGCGTACGATGATGATGATGATTTCTAGGTCACGCCGAAATTTGTAATTCAAAGTACAGACTCACGAAATTGCAATACGCCCATTTAACCCCACACAGCACGAAGAAACTGTATATAGCTGTCTCTGAAAATCCTTCCTGTTTTCTATCTTTTTTTTTGTTACGAACGCGTGGATAAGCAGAAAGAAAGAAAAAAAACGTCGCATAATTCCTCGAGACAATGTTGTCGCGTTCATTAAATGCAAAAGGCCTCTTTCTCTTTCTCTCTCTTTTCCGGCTGGCGTAAAGATTAAAAAGCCACAAAAGCGGCTGGCCGCAACATAATTTCAGCCTCAAAGCGTCGTGTTCTTTTGCGCTCCTCGTTGGAAATCGGCCGCAACGAAAAGAAGAAAAAAAAAAAGAAAGAAAGAAAATATCTAATTAGAAAGAACAAACACGTAGCTTGCCTCTACTCTCGCTCTTGCCCGGCACGTGACCCGTGAGTAATTGCAACGCTTGCACGTGCCTTCTTTCTCTGTCTCGGTTAAGAAAAAACATGAAAGGATATTATTATTTTAGTTTTCTTCGCGAAAATGAATCGAATTTAGTATTCAAATGTTGTAATTTTTTTTTTGGGTTCGAATAGCATTCGAGCAATTAGCTTGAGTATACGGTGAGCATCAAAGCGCGCTTTACACAAGCCAATCGTCGATTGATTTCCATGTGGCTCACGTGGTTAAAACCGCAGAAGCCCGTCGTCGCTAATTTGCTGCGTAACAATCAGAGAGAGAGAGAGAAGGGGAGGGACAACCGCCGATTAGACTCGATTAAATCAGCGATGAAATACGCGTGTGTGTGTGTGTTATTTATCGAACACAAAAGGTGAAATACAAAAGTATTATATATACTAAGGCTTTTACGTTGACGAAAATCCCCTTTTTGTCCCGCGATCTTAAGCTTCTCCGACCGAACTTTATGGGTTGTAAAGTTGTAAACCACTCTTCTTGCGGACATTATAGGTGAACGCCCAACGTTGAGAAAATCTCCCGTCGTGTCTTTTCACTAACCGATCGTTGGGATAATTGGATCTCCCTTTTTTTTTTGGACTGATTAATTTGGGTTTTACATCCTACAGCCTTCGTTTATTCAATTATCGATTTTTTTTTTCTTTACACGCCGATAAAATCGAACTTACACGTGAAACAATAAAAGACGAACGAAGCTGTAACCAAAAGTAAATTAATTCAACGTGTAGATAAGCGTGAGAAAAACCTTTTTTTCGAGAATCATTGTTCTCGAGAAATAAAGAATTTCGTTTTGTTTTTTTAAGTTTGCTTTATTCACTCTAGAAGTTTAAACTACATGCTCTATACAGTGAGAGAGAATTTCTAAGCCGAGATGTGTTTGTTAATCCAAGAAAGATAGCTGGAGACTCTGGTGTAGACGTCTGGCAATTCGTCCCAGGCAAATGAGACCAGTCCAATTTGTACGCCGTCAGATACAAGTGGGCTGCCCGAGTCACCCTGCTCAGAGTGTATATACAATAAGCCAAAAACGTGAGATTTTTTTTTTGATCGTGAAACAAATAAATATTATTTTATTAAATAATACTCACGCTAGTTGCTAAATGTTTGTCGATGAAACCCGAAGTGCATAATTGAGTATCGGCTATAACGTGATTTCTAACTTTCCATTCGGTCGAGCAGTTGGAATTACTGACTACTTTTACCTTCACGTGGTTCAATTCGTTGGGAGGATTGTCCTTTTTCTGTTGGATATCATTATTCACTAAATGAAAATTTGCGACAGGTTTTTTTTTCAATACTTACGTTGTGCTTTCCCCAGCCGGCTAGAATGGCTGTCGCACCGACATAACTTTTGGAATCGTTTTTAACCAACTTGATAGGTTGTACCTTCTTATTGAACGTTATGACACCCTCAACTTATATCAGAGCAATGTCGTCCGCGTGTATGTATTTTTTTCTCTGAAAATTGAAATAAAAAAAAATATCGAAATTTTTCTGATCAAAATAAAAAAAAATCAACTTACGTAATCTTCATGCTGGATAATGTTGGCAACTTTATAAACCGTCCCACCTTGGCCTCTCCACAAATTCGTGCCAACGACCACGCTCACATCGTCCGTTCCCTTCTTCTTCACCCTAAAGAAGAACAAAAAAAAATACAGATACAGCATTTCTCTGCTAAGAGCGATATCCGTTTGCTATCGATGTTTAATGCAAGTTTCAGGGGCTCACGCGACAGCGCAGTGAGCGGCGGTGAGCAGCCAGCGTTCGTTAATTATGGAGGCACCGCACGCGAAACGCCAACCTTTTCTCAAAGCTGCTATGTAAGGGTAACGACCGTCCGGTGCTACCGAACCTCCGATCGAGCTTTGTCCTGTATTGGTACGAAACAATTTTTTTTTTCAATTTGTTTTGTACTTACCGTAAGCGGACGCGATAGCGAGACACAGGATGAGAATCGTCGATGGTTTCATTTTGAGAATGAGCGAGGAATACGAGGTAGCATGCAGTTTTCGTAGTTTTTTCGGAAAAAAATATGTTTTAGTGCCGTTTTTTCTTTATCATGTCTTTTACGATGACGCGTGTAGCCGCTGAGTCAAGATTTACGATTGCCGTACGCGCGGTTTGTCATGGACAATTTACGATCGATAAGAGAGCCTCTCTCGTTCCATAAACGTCGGGACAGATAATTTTGATGAATGTTAGTATTCATGTAAACAATATTTTTTACGAGAGAGAGAGATACTTTTCAAGATCAAGTGAAAAAAAAAAGAATAAAAACGTAATAAACGAAGTCACTCGGAGATTGATAAATTGTCGCAAATTGAAAGTAACAGCCAAATTGAAGCTGCGGTATAACCTCGTCAAACTGATCTGTCTATCAAGAAAATCTCGTTGAGTTGAGCGCTGGATCAAATAAGAAAAAAAATTTTTTTTTTTAGAGGCCAAGAAAATATAAGCTTGCCGACATCAACTTTAATCTTAGCTGTCGTCCTGATTGCGAAACTCAAAAATGAATCCCGTTAGCTTGCTGCTGCTGCTGCTGAGGTCGTTTCGCCACGACAATAATTATCCCTCCAAGAGAAAAGAAATTTGCTTGTCCGAGACCCTTTTTTTTCCCTCCTTTCCTTCTCGCAGAGAGCGAGAAAGAGAGAAGTTAATAACGACTTTTATAATCAGTGTCGCGCGAGCTGTTGCTGGGCTACTCCTTAGACTTTCGACAAGTTTTCCTCGTCACCGCCTACTACAGGGTTTTTTTTTTCATTAACGTCGTAGAAAGAGAAGGATACCTTTTTTTCTCTCTTTCGCGAAGAATCGAACGTTCTGATTTCTTCGCCAACAAGATTATCATTTAATCAAGCTCGTTTCGTAACTTTTTGGTTTTATCGCTAAATATTGCGCAATCAACTTATCCGCGTAATTAATCCACACGCGCTAATCAAAATTAATTATATAACGCAAGTTTCGAGAGATTCGATTTTGGAAAGTGGTTTTGGTATAGGATATCAAAACTAACGCAAATCCAACTCGCGCTACATTGAATATCGCACGCAAGTTATGTCGCTCGAACGGCTTTAACAACCTACGTCATTTCCTCGCGACTAATTAGCCGACTGCAGCAGCACGTGGACGCTGGCAAAGTTGGCGTCTCGTCACGAGTCCGTACACGAGGAGCTTGGATTTAATTAGCAGCTTTCGATGTTGCAACAGACGAGCTCTCTCACCCTCTCTCTCTCTGAGCTATTTTTATAGAGTATTATCGAGGCATATCGCAAGATGGAAGTTCTGTGATGCGTAATTTCTCTGCGATTATGATTTGCTTTGCAATTTCAGTCGAATTAATTACTGGAGCGTGGGAGTTTTGATATTTGTTGAGCGAGTACGTGAAAAATATATTTTTATGAAAAAATATAGCTTCTATCTCTCGCTGTTTTTATCATTCACTCTATTATCCGCAAAAAAAAAGAATAAAGTTATTTGCATGTTCGAAGCTTTTAACTTTCAGTTTAGCACAAAAAAAAATATATATTCACAAAGCTCTCTCTCTCTCTCCCTTAACTCGACGAAACATTACTACATAATTTTACTCGTATATTTTAACGAGATCAAATAATTTTTTTTTTTTTCAAGAGCTACGCGTACAAAAATTCACTCAACCGGTTTTTCCCCATCCGAACGAAAAAGAAAAAAAAAGTTCCAACAGTATTTTCCATCTCTCGCTGGCTACGTTAAAATAAAAATAACAGTAGAGCACTTGAACCGTACGAAACGTGTAACGAAAGAAATCAAAGAGAACCGACATACATACACACACAGACACAGAGAAAGGTGGGGAAAAAAAATAACGCGGTCCGACGCGTAATCGCAATCCTTTTAAAAAAATTACCCGTGAGCTAGCTACGTGTGTGTGAAAAATCGAAGAAAAATTTGCCCGAGCTTTTATCCGTTTTCCCCGACGCCGACGCGACTGATAAATATTCACGTGGTGTAAAGTGAAAGAGAGATCCACCCTTTTCCCACACACCACAGCGATGTTTCGCTACGGAAAATACGATTGTCGTTGTTGTTGTTTTTTTTTCGTTCGTCGAGAGAGAGAGATTTTCGATTTTTAGACTTCGTTAGACCAGGGGGGTGAAGCTGCTTTCGCGCGCCGGTCTTTTGTCTCTCACAGCCACAGTAGTGTTTTAAAAACAATGCTTTCCAGCAAACAAAGGCTCTCTCTCGAGGTAAATGCGCGAGTCCTGTTTCGCGTTAGACTCGAACCCTCTGCTGTTAAATAAAATTTAATATCGCGAAGCTTTCTCTCTCTCTCTGTGTTGTGTATTACACAGGCAGCTGCGGCAAGCTTTGTGAAGTATTTTGAAATACGCTCCAAATAAATTCTTGATTAATGCTGGAATTTCATTTCGAAACTGGCTTTTAATCAAATTATGTATCATCGCGATAGCGTTTGGGAATTTATTCATCAAAGCTTTCAACGTTTAAATTTAACTGCGTTATTATTATTTTTTTCAATAATGAATCGGTAATAAAAAGCTATTACATCTGAAAAAAAAAAGAAAAGAAGAAGAAGAAGAAGAAGGAATTGAACGGCTGGCCGAGTCTTAAAAATAAAGACGACTAGTAGGGATGACAAGCGAGAGGAAAAGAAAAAGGAAATGCCAACGGGGGAACGCTTAAGTACAGGGTTAGCACTCGCCAGTCGTAAAATGCATCTGTCCTCGGCTTTTATTCTGCCTCCGCCTCCGTCTTTTTTATCCGATTCCCTATCCGAGAGAAAGAGAGCAGCTCAGCTTCCGCCTCGCGAAATAAAAGGCCGATCGTCGGAACGCTTGTTAGCTTGGGGGGGAGAGCGGGGCTCCGATTTATTTCACTTTGTTACGCTTTAAGGTTATGTTGCGCGTCATTTTTGCTACGACTTTTCTCTTTCTCTCTCTCTCTCTCGAGTTTCTTTTATACTTTTCCAGGAAATTGAAAATCAAAGATATTCTACTTTTCTTTTCGTCGATCGCTGAATTTTATTAGCACTAACCGTAAGTTTACCGACCGTCGGTAAATTACTGCGAAAAGTAAAACAAGCCGTAAGAAAGAGAAATCGAGGCTCGTTTTGAACTTTCGAGCTTGTTAAGTCCCGGCGTACTTGTTTGTATTTATTATAGATGAGCCTTTGGAGTTATAACAGCAGCGTTGCAGTTTCAAGTGGATAATTATCTTCTATCCGCGCTGGGTCACTTTCCTCTCTCACACACACACAACAATTGTTCAATTATTTCCTATCCCTTGACGCTGCCCGAAGCACGGTCGTGACGTATCGTTCCCTCGCGTCCAATTTAATTCCTCGCCCGCGAAAACGCAACCTCTGAATTATATCGCTTAACGAGCCCATCGTGTCGTCATCGTTTTTCGCAAAATTCTAAAGCAAAGAGAGATACATAATCCTTCGGTAAATCGACGGAAAATTAGGCGCGGAAGTTTTGGTCTTTGCCCTGCGGCGATACACACGCGGAGCTATAGGCAACTTTCTTACTAGTGGTGGTGGTGGTGGTGGTGCCCGCCGATATAAATTACGGGCCGCCGCACGATAATGGCCCGCGGCTATCAAAGTGCTCTTCGAACTTGCTGTGGCGGGCGGCGGCAGCAGCTCCCTGTTATTTTTTTCTCTCTCCCTCTCGAGTATCAAAGTCGTAGATATTATTGCTTCCTTCGCTTGTTATATAGCTTTGAGCTTTATAAATAGTGATTATTTCTCTGGAGAATGAGAATTATTAGTTTTTTTACATCGTGTTTGCGGTAAAAAAAAAAGAAAAAGTGACTTTGTTGCTGGAAAATAACGAATAAACTTCGTAATTGGGCAATAAGCAAGAGAACAAGGAACAAACAAAGTCATCCGCTCGAGCAAACGGAAATCTCAGAAAGAGAAAGAAATAGAAATATCCTTATTTTTCTCACAGAGTCAAGATGCTTCTTATCCCCAAGTAGTAGTAGCAGCAGCAGCAGCAGTAGCTCGCATTCTACTTTTTCTCCCGACTACCTTATTATCATTATTCGCTCTCGCGTGTGTAGAAGAGGAGGAAAAAAAAATGATGCGCGCCCCCTTCTAACAATGAAATATCAAGTTTCTTCGTTCTTCTTCGTTCTTCTTCTTCTGCTTGTTGCGCTGCGAGCGCGAGTCGAGCAATTATAATTTATCAAAGCGGCCCATCGGAAAGAAGGAGGGAAGGCGGCCTGGAACTTTCCGTATCCGAGAAGCATTTTTAAGTGATATGTATGGGCTTGCATAAACAAAATTATGGGGACGCGCCGCCGAGATATTGCACCCATTTCCACCCCCATCAGTATATAAGTGATTATTATCGAGACTACGCCTTGTTTATTACTTTTTTCTTTTCTTCTTTTCTTTCTTATATACCTTCGTGATCGATTACACTGGCTGCTCTACTTGTTTTTTACGAGGGTTTCTACTCCTCTCTTTTTCTTTTTTTTTTTTTAATTAGCCGCGAGACTGCGATATTTTATTGAATCGTAAAAATCGCGAAGATTCGGTTTTTTTTTTGCGAGATTTTATGGTCTTGTTATGAAGGCGATTAATACGCGATAAAAAGAGGAGAAGATCGTACTCGACTACCGTGATTTGATTGGCCGAAGAAGAAGAAGAGGAAAAAAAAATAGAGAAAGAAAGTTGAAATAACCTCGTAGTTCTATATAAAAAAAAAACCAATTCAATCTCTCGAAGAGACTGTCGTTCGAGTTCCATCGAGTAACGAAATCTCGGGCAGCAACTAAACAAGTGGCGATGGCAATATAATCTTTCCATCCCGGGGAAAAAGTAAAGTTTTTTTTTTCGTTCCCTACCCCCTCTCGAAGCTTTTCGCCGCGCGCGCGTTTGGTATATATCGAGGTGGACAAGCCCCTACACTCTCCGCGTCTCTTTTTCGTTCCACTCTCTATGATTCTCTTTGGCACCAAGAGAGAGAAATGTACAAAGGACAGCTTTCTCGAAGTAGTAGTAGTAGTAGTACATGGAATTTTTTTTCCTTTCTCACTGGCGAGAAAGATTTCGACGCGTGTGCTATGGGCAGCTGCTGGAATTCTCGACGAGTTGAAAACCGTTGCCCGTTTTATTTCAATTGCACGCGACGCTTTTTCACTCCTTTTTTTATAACGACTCTTCATCTCGCTCTGCAGACTGATGTAATTTTTTTTAGGGGGTCATGGGAGTTTTTAAAAGATTGAAATTGAAAATGTGTGTATACTGATTGAATTCGACATGGTACTTTTGAGCAATCATTTTTAAGGGTATAATTATTAATAAATGTTAAACTCTCATTAATTACTCCGCATTTTACACACAAAACATTCCCGCATAGAAACGAAAATGTGCTAGGCAAATTCCATGTCGTTTGATAAATCGAGTTGGCTTTAATTACACTAATCAATCAAATCATCACACTTGTTTTCATAACATCTCATTTTCAAAAAGCACCAGATTTTTTTTTAACAGACAGTTCAATCCATCAAAAAGAAAGAAAAAAACGTAAAACACCGACTCGACGTTAACAAGTAATCCTTCAAAACATAACGCAAACGTTTATTCTCGAGACAAGACTCGCCTCCTCAGTGTGGAGTAGCCCCCAAAAGAGCCCTCGAGAAGAAGAGAGAGAGAGAAGAGAAGAAGAAAAAAAAAGCAGCAGCGGCAACAAGTGAGTGCGCCGCGGAGCAACGCGATAACGTCTAAATATTTGAGCTCCGGTGCGGAAAGAAATTAGGCTGCTCGCGAAAGAGAGAGACAATCAAGGGGGTATCTCGAGAGTGCGAACGTGACGCTGCGCAACAACTCTTGGCTTTGTGCCACAACCGACGGAATCGAGGGGGAGATTTAATTTGAAAATTTAGTTGTTTTCGTATATATACGTATATACAATTAATAATCTGTTCGATGTTGAAGTGATTCTTTTTATTTCTCTCTTTCGTTTTATTTCCTTCTCTCACAGTTTTCCTTTCATTATTCAGCGGATGCAAGCGACGCGCGTATCGATTGCCGTTTTATTAGACTTCGCCTCGACTTTTACTGTGCCTCGCTGTCTTTATTGAGGCGGGGATAAAAGGTAGAAAGACTATTCGGTCGAAACACACTGTAAGCGCAAGCGAATCAATCTGAAAACTTCCTTTTTTTTTTTAATTCTTTTCTCTCTTTGTGTGTGTTTTTTTTCCCGACAAACGAATTATCATCATCGTCCCCATAACAGTAACTTTCGGAATGGATTTCCTCGAGGATAGGATGGAAGTGGAATTTTCGTATGAAAAATGGACGGAGGAAAAAATTGGCTGGCCCTCTAAGCTTCTCTTCCCGAGCTTGAGAAATTCCTCCGGTTACTCAATATTCACTGGAGTCTTTTAAAATGCTCTCAGCTCTAACCCACTTGGCGAGGCGCTTTCTCGCTCGATTTTTTTCTCTCTCTCTCTCTCAGATCAGATGGTTAAAGGAGCGTGCAAAAAAAAAGTGACTGGAATTATAACGACGAGGTTTTTTTATTTATTTTTTCTCTTTCTAACATATTCTTTTGCAACTTTCGCGCGAGTATATCAGTAATAACACGGAAGAAAGGAAAAGACGCTCGGAATATTCGCGGGTGAGAGAGAGAAAAAAGTGTATTATCTGGCGTTGGAGGTAACGTGACGAGGCGTTCCAATATCCAATAGGGACTATACGAAAAAAAAAAGAAGGAACCGAGGGTAAAAATGCTCGACGCGTGTCTGCTGTCTTTCGCGGCAAATTGACAGCGTCGCGCGGAATATACACACACACACACATTGCTGCTACGCCACTCTCTCTCTCTCTCTGTGTGTATCTTCTTTTTTTTATGTGCGTTGGCTTGCAACTACACCCTCGTCGTGTGTTTGCGTTCACGCGCGACACGTGCTCTTTATTACTTCTTCTTTTTTTTTTACTTTGGGTGCGTGAATGGCGATTTATTGAATTGCCGGTTTTGCTGTACACTTCGATGATGAAGTTTCCACGCGGAAAATGGAGTGTCGCTGTGTTGGTATTCGAACAATTTCGTTTGAGATACTTGTGAAATTTGTAACGACGCAGATGAAGTTTTAATTCTGTAAAAAATTTCATGATCTTTCTCGCCAGAAATGTAAAATTAGTTGATCGATCGTCCGATTAATCAAAAAATTATTTCTCGAATTGCATTAATTACAAAACGAACCGAAGTTAAATAATTAAAGAGTAAACAAGCGTAACTCGATCAGAGAACGACGAAGTTATATCAATTAATGTAACGATTTCAAGACAGCAGCAAGTAGCAGTGCTATAAGACAGAGCGAGAGAGAGAAAACTGAAGTTTCGTCGTTGGATTCTGATCCAATTACAAAACAATCATCGAACTCATGAAAAATCCACTGTACTTTCCAATTAAAAGTTTTATCCTTCTTAGCGCTACTCGCTCGCTCTCTCTCTCTCTCTCTTCGAAGTCCCTGAGAGATTCCAATTCCATCGAAGAACGAACGAGCGACATTTTTTAATCAATCCCGAGAGACTATAACTCAAAAAAAAAAAAGAAAAAAAATTTATATAACACAACCTATTTTTGTTACGAACATCAGTTGATCCTTTCCACACGCATGTTATTACATACGCGCGAAGTTTTTGAACGCGATAATATACGCCTGCAGGGTTAACGTGTGTGTGTGCGATGCGCGAGGGAAAAAGACTTTATATTGCCTACCGATATTGCTGCTCGACAGGCTGTAAAGCGCGCGCGGGAAAAATTTGTCTCGGTGAATTTACCTTTTTTTTCTCCCTCTCTCTCGCGCGCGCACGCTCCATTTTTCATCGTTGCTTATACGGAGAATTATGAATTTTCCTTTTATTTTTTTTTTGCGCCCGACTATTGACATAAGTGAAGGATGTATCTTATGAAAATTGGTGTACGCAAGAGTGTCTGTGTGTGTGTATATATTCCAGTTTATGAAGCGGAAATCCCCTTCGCGCATGTAAGTTTCAACTTGACTTTACCCCTGATGTTTGTCTAATGAAATCAAACTCTCTCTCGAGCGCGCGCGCGTACACGTTTATGTATATACACAGATCACTACCTCAATTTTGAAACTCGTTGAAACTCCTTAGCCGAAATCCACACTTCGAATGTGTGTGTTTACATCGATCAATAATTTCTTAATTAATTTTCCAACAAACGCGTAATACATATAAAAAAAAAAGAAACTCGTGTACGAACGTCTTGTCGAAAAAAAAAAAGTAATAGATCTCGTGGAAGCAGCAGTAGACGTGACGGAATTAGGGGATCCGAATAATCGGGCAGCGGCGGCGGTGGCAGCAGCGAGGATGTCTGGGGTATCGACTCGGATATAAAAGGGCTTGCGCTGCTCTACGCTGGCGTTGCGCCGGAAAATGACCTGTCAGTCGAGAATTTCTGCGCGTCACTCTCGCTCGTCGCTGGGTTTTATATTCAAATTGCTGCTGCTGCGCTTCGACGTCTCTTGCGCGCCGTGTTTCTCTCACTGGGCGACCGCTCGCCGCCTCGTGGTGCCGCAGAAAACCTGTAATTGTTGGATCCTTGACAACCTGTCGACCAACCTGTAAATGTCAACCTCGTTTTTTTTTTATTTGGCCTCTTCCATCTCTCTTTATTTTTTGTTCGTCGGTAATGTATTGTTTCGGATTGAAAAGTACTCGGTAAATGCGTTTTGGTTTTTTTTTTGTTACTATTGAAAGTTTAATCTTCATTTTTATTTTTCTATATCGTGCGTTATATCTCATTTTTCTTCGTAGTACCATGAAAATAAACACTCTAGAGATTGCGAAAATATGATTGTTAACATGATACCTTCTAAACCAACCTACAACCATCAACAAAAAAAAGAAAGAAAAATTTATATATTTTTTTCTCTCAAGCCTCAACGAAAAGAAAACTCGATAACAACTCCACCTCCTTCATCGTGTTCTCATCTCGTAACATCGCCTTCCACTCTCTCTCCTTTTTCCATCTCCGGGCGCGAGCGCGCGCAATGGAAGGAAGAAGAGGGGGGTGGAAGATGGGAGGAGAGGTGAAGCTTGCGCGCGTGCCGCCTCCGAGACGAAGTTCGTGATGAGAATGGGTTATCCCTCGTCCGGCGAATTTCCACGTTTCACCTCCGGCGCGTCGGCGGCGGCGCGCCGGAGGCCAGAATCGACAGGCAAATTTCCAGCGAGCAAGCGCGTACCGGATTAGCTCTCGACTACTACTACTACTCCACCTACGTGTACATGTGGATGATGTCAAAAGCTTACTATCTCTCTCGGCGCGCGTGCTTTTGTGTATTATTATTGTGCCTGTATAGAGAATTTTATACTCGAAAATAAAATAACGACTTATCTCGAACACAAACACGTACATATCTGAGAAAGCTATATCAGCACCCTCGGGATGAGTCAGGTGTCCAAGAGAGTATCTCTCTCTCGTTCGTTTTACGAGGACATTTAACGACTCGGCGACACACGCACACACACACACATGTGGATTCAACCAGCGATAAACTCCTGTCTGCTACTCAAAGTTTCAAACTCTCCTTATTAATATAACTCGGCACACGAAGGCCCATCCCGCGCGTTTGATTTTCTCTCGTCGCATCAATGCTATTTCCTCTTCAGTAATATTCTCGTCGACGTTTGTGCCAATTAGGAATATCGGGCTGCTCTTTGAAGGATCGACGCTATATATAGAGATAGAGAGAGACCCTGTGCATTCTCTAACCTAATTGCCAAGGATTCCTTCGCTCATAGATATACGCAATTTGTAATTGTACGCCACGCGAAAGAGAGCTTTAAATTCAAAGGGAAAGAGCGAGTAATTTATTCGCTCAAATCGAATCTTAAAGCACATAGAGAGAGAAGCTTCTCTTATATACTAATCCAATATGTCGAAAAGCATCTTGGTTAGAGAGAGAGAGCTTGCGTCCTATATGCATACGAGGATATACTCAAGAGGGGTCGTCGTCGTCGTCGTCGAGATTGCGTGGGAGCTACTTGCAATAGCACTCGACGTGCTAATGGCCATTCCCCTTCTATATGACGTATCTGATTACCTTAAAGCTTCGAGCTGGCATGATCGATTAAGTTTCTCTTGCTATAATACTATATAACCCCCCACTTCGTTACGATTTTATATTCCAAAGTCTCTCTCTTTTTTTTACTGCTCTTAGGGGGGTTATTAGTAACTTGATACGTAACGCAAGCACAAAAGGATATTCGTTCGATATACGTGTACGTGTGTGTCTTTGTTATAAGGGTATCGTATTTAATGAGGTCAGCGCTTGGTGGATATCGGAATACGCGAGATGCATTAATAAAATTTGACGTTTTATGCTACTTTACCGACGTTTATAATAGAAAAAAAAATATCAATTTACGAAGAAAAAAAGAGCAGTCTCATTAAATCAATTGCCAGGGCGATAGATGTCGAGAGTAAGGAAGAAGAAGAAAAAAAAATTGAAAAAAAGCCATGGAGAGTATGTGCTGTCGATAAATCCAACTGGATTACCTGCAAGCTCGCTGCTGGTTGGGGTATAGCGCCGAAATAAATTCTCTCGCGTCGTCGCTGTAAAAGTAAGTCGGCCATTTAACCGGGCGTGCTCGCGCATCGTAAAGAGACCCCTTCCATACACACACACACGACTACGCAGAATGTGTATTTTTTTTTTGTCGGTCGGAGGATTAGCATTTTTTTCGTTCTCTCTCGTAGTGAAGAGCAAAAGAAGAAAAAAAAAGTTTGTTGTTCTACCAAGGCAAACGATCATTATGCATTATGCTAAGACAATGCGAAAGAACGGAAAGAACGGTCAGAGAGCAGCAGCAGCAACTTTGGTGTTTACACGCCGAGTAGTGGTAGGTGGGGCTAAAGGCTACGTTTACATTTTTATAACCCGCCCAGCTGCTGCTACTATGCGAGGCAGCGGCGCGGTAGCAGCAGCCAGCCGTTTAAATTCTGCAAGTGAAATGCCTTTTTTTTTTCCTCAGCGAGTTGTGTGTTAGGATAAAGAATTGGAAGAGATGAGATGTTGGCGAACGTGCGACTATTCGAAGCGATATTTTGATTGTAAAATGAATGTATATATCAACCTTTGCAAGTGATATGCCAACGATAATCTACAAGAAAATTTAAATCCACCTAGAAAAAACAAACAGCAAGGTGGATCGCACAGGTAAACAAAAAAGAAAACCGGAGGGTTAAAATTTTCCATCTATTTTCAAATAAGCTAAAGCCTTATATATATATACGTCGACTCTGGCCTTGCATACATATACCTGACCTATAGTAGTAGTAGTGGTGTGTGTGTGTGCGCCCTTAAATTATCATTTTTCAATTTTCCCACCGCTTCGCCTCGAGTATAATCCAAGCAACTCTTCGCTGCACGTTATTCGGATTAAGGGGTTTGGCCGCTGACTCGGCCCCTCGTAAATATCGAGGAAGCGACGACGACGCCAATCGATTTGCCATGGCAGCAGCCCTTTTTTTTCTTCTTCTCTCTCTATACCGAATCTTCTTTTCTTTTTTTTTTTTAGTCGGCGCAATGCAAAGTAAGTGGGATATGCGCCGATTTACCTTTTTCTCTCTCTCTATTTTTATCTTGATCCACACAAAAGAGCCTTATATTCGCGGTTTGTGGGACGTTCTCTTGAACGACGGATTTTTTCCCGCCGATTTGGCGATTTTTTGCTTCTTCTTTTCGTGTGAATTTTTAGCGGTGAGATTTTTTGAGAGATTATCTTCTTTACTATTAGTAGAGGTGCAAGGAATGAGATGTGAAGAATTTTAGTTTTTTTTTTTTTTGATTTGTTGGAAGTTTCGCGATCAAGTAGTATAAGTCAATTTCGATCAGACCAATTCCTCGAAAATCTTTACCTTCCATAAAAAAAATCACTCTTGCCGATCTCTCAAAAAACAAAAGCAAACAATCACTTTCCAAACCAAAAATACCCGAGCGACCATAAAACTGCATAGCCAAACCCATCGAGCAGAGAGAGCGAGAGACGGCACGGCGAGTGGAAAAGGAAAGCTCAGCAGAATATATCCCAGAGGCGGAAGCATGTAACGCGCGCGAACGAGGGTCGTAAAGACAAGCGCGTGGTAACCGGCCGAGTCATCGGAACTACTACTACTACTACTCTCTCTCTTGTCGTTCGTTCTCTCTGATGACAGAAAGGCTCGTTATTAATTGACGTGTATACTCGAGAAGAACAAAAAAAAAATTGAATAAAAAAAAAAGTAGAGAAAAAAGTAGAAGAGGCCCAATTGATATCACCCTCGGAGAAACAGAAAAGCTTTATTCCCTTTCCACCCTTCAATTTCGTCTCATTACTCGCGAGCTTGCGAGCAGCGATTCGATCGAATAACCCGCAATCAACATCAAAAACATTTTAAACTCAATTTCACGTTGGAATTTCTCCCTCTCTCTCTCTTGTGTGTGTACCGTTGTGAAAAATCGAGTACGCCAGGTTTCCGACAAGCTCTACTCTCTCTCATGATTAAAGCTAATACCTTTTCCTCTCTCTCTTTCTCTCTTTGGTTTTTGCGGCTAATAAAACAGAATATTTCACGGTATTACAATTTTCCTTTATTTGCGCTCGTGAGCTTTGGAAATTTCATTTTTAAATAATGCGTAATTTTCAACGGGTAGAAAATAAAAAACTTTTGTTATTACAGCTTTTCGGAGAACAGCTTATTTCGCGCGGCGAAAGGCAAATAATGGGATTTTTTGTTTTTATTTCAGAGAACTCGAACGCGCTCAGAGTAATTATGAAATTATGTTTGCTTTCGGTCAAAAGCGTAAAATCCACGCGTAGTCCGTTAAATAAATATTCGGATTATTATTCGTTTGTAAAAAGCCAATCATACACACAAACGACACAAAGATCTACCTTCAAAAAAAAAAAGAAGTGAACAAGCAAGCGAAAGCAATTACGCGCTTTATCCAAGGCCTAATCGATGAGAGAGAGAGAGAGAGAGAATCCCAACCAGTTGATTCGGCGTGTTCTGGCGCGCCCCGGAAATTAGCTTTCAACTTTGGGACTCCGGCAGGCTGCTGGCAGAGGCAGCGCGTTGCTTGCCTGCTTCCCTCCCTCTCTCTCTCTCCTCCTCCTTTGCGCATTGCACAATTGAATTACGAGGAATATGTAGGCGCCACCACCGCTGCCGCGAGAAGGAGAAGCCCAGCTATTATCTCGGAATACACGGAAACCTCATTAGTATTTGAATGCGCGCTCTGGCATACTTGCGCGAAGGAAAGTACGAGAGAGAAATGCCGACCGGATAAAATTATTCGTTGTTAACGTTTCTCATACCATCCCCCCACCACCACAGTTGCATTGTTCGCGTGGCGATTATTTTTTTTTTCTAGCTTCGAGTATTAGCTTTCTCTTTTTAACCTAATACACGATAATTGATAATAGGCGAGAGAGCTTGTAATAATGAGCTTTCGAGTCGATTTTCCAAAAATACATTAAAACAAAACAATTGTAGAATATATAATTAAACCGATTAGCGCGAGCTTGCGCGAGCGCTAAGCATTAATCTCGCTTGGAAATTCAATAACGTTATAGGGGAGGGTGCGGCAAAATGGCACCCGGGGCAAAACGGCACCCTTGGGGTTTTTTCATGAAAGACAATGCCAAAAAATCTGAATCTCT
>JAWWMK010013641.1:0-22356 GCA_035047105.1 Galeopsomyia nigrocyanea
TGCTGTACATATTGAACAGTTTGGTACTATTTTTATTTATTATTATAGCTTTTTAAAATATATACAGCTTAAAGTGCTGGTAATTGGTACATTGATTCCTTAAGCTGCCGGTAATTGGTACATTCACCCTATGAAAAAAAAAGCTCGAGAGTATTTGGCGACAATTATCGGAACAATCATGCGCATACATACGACTACATATATATAAAAGACGAACTCGTCGCGAATTGGCCGAGTTTTCATCGAATCGAGAGACGCGATTCTTGAATTTTTCAAAGGCATATTTAGCGCGACGTTATACTGCATGTGTGTATACATGAATGTGTATATGTATATATAAGCGCGCGCATGCGCGCGTCGTGGTAGAGAAGCGTATAGGAAACCACTACGGCAGCAGTAGCAGCAGCAGCAACGACCGACGTCGACGACGACGACGAGCTTCAGAGTGGCCGAGAGCGCGCCGACAGACGGTCGTAACATTAACGCGCTCCGCTGACTGAAATCATCATGCTCGCGAAGCATCTGTGGATCTCTCGAGTTTCAAGCTTTCCAAGATACGATTTGACTTGTCGACTGGAGGAGATTACTTGATATCCTGTGGTGTTTGATGGCAAGTAGCTTGAAAAAAAAAAAATTTTCATTTCCAAAAAATACCGCGTGATTTTTTTTAATTACAGCGATAACGATTGAAAGCGAAATAATTTCGATAATTGCGTGCATTTCACGTTCGAATGAATATTTGCTCGCACGGGATTGTTATGTGCGTGTGTGTTTGAGCGAAACGGCAATTTATCGTCATTTGTGCTTTGTTGCCTTCTACTTCTTTTGTCGCGATGAACCAGCGACTAATTGCAGTTAACAAATATTTATTTCACTCATCAGCTTTATACTCTCTCGCCGACACACACACGCGATTCAGCCTTGACCGAAACGCGCTTCTAATTTCAACGCTTTTTTTTTTGCGCGCGCACGTAGATTACTCGTTTTATCTGCGGTGGTATGCCGGATTCTTAAAAGTTTTTATTTATTTTTTTTTGTTCCGTACGATAGAATCGGAATTGAAAAGTTAATGTTTCACTAAAAGTTTCTTTGACAAAATTGCAATGCATCTTTCAATTTACACCTCAAAGAATCATTTTTCCATCGATCTATTAAAACTTTTCGCTATGAATTTCAAAAGTCGATTTAAGTTTTGGAGAACCGTGCGTCATTCTTTGAAAAAAAAATATCTCGCTCGACAATATTGCCAACCCGACGAAGGTTATCGTAACTTTTTTTTTTGGTCCTTATAAACTTTCGTCAAAACTCGAACGTAATTTGTCGCGAAACCCTTATTGTTAACTTTATCAAAGTCAATCTCGGCGCAGCGACTTCAACTTTTCATTACTAATTTACGAAACTAATATTCTTCCACCCTCAAAAAGTTTGTCTTTGCAAATTACTTTTCGGCGATGGCTGTTTAAAGAGTTGCTATTATTTTTTTTAGTTAAAAACGTATCTTTGCGATAATGAAGAAAGAGTAGCAATTCGCGTACAATTTAAATCGAATAATTAATATCAAGCGCCCACATTTAAATAGCAATTTGAAATAGCCGAATAATGTATTTAGTCGAAATTGTATCTGTTGATATTAGCTCAAAACTTGCTCTCGCCGTAGTTGTTTGGAATTCTCATTCGAATAGTTTCCATGCATAATGCAAATTCTTGCCCCTACATTAGCCGAGCATCTCCACTGATTACCCACTGGCATAACCACATTAAAAAAAAAAAATTCAAGTAGTTCATCCGCATATCCAGTCAGCCATATAACACCCAACTTGTTAATTAAAATACTCAAGTCCGTAAATCATCGCGCGTACATACCGACTGCTTTGGTGCATATACAACCAGCGTATATAAACAGCAATAACTCAGCGTTGCCGAAGGCCAACACAACGCTGAAGCAACGTCGCGAATAAATCTTCGCGCGCGTCTGGGATGCGTTGCGAATCTCTCGCCGGCACTCCATTAGCGCGCCGCTGAGGGTGGCAAACAGACGATGTAAAGTTCCAGGGGTTATATAGGTAACTAGATAAGTTTTCACGCGCGCGACTAATGCTGCATTAAGTGTTGGACCACACCGAACGCGCAATATATATATATACATGTATGTACCTTATAACGGTTAATCGCTTTTCGAAACTTTCAACCCTCTCTCTCACCTCGAAAATTCAATTCTCGCTTCGCGTGCGAGAGACGAGCGCAAAGTTTCTTCATAGACGATTCTCTTTACGACGTACTTCTTCTCTTTCTTCTTCTTCTTTTTCTTCGTCTTGTCGTTTAATTTTGGGTTTCAATTTTGGCTGTTCACTGGCTTTGATGCTCATTGCGAGGTTAGAATGTTTTTTCTATATTTTTCTTTGAGTTATTTATTTCATTTTAAAGTAATTGTTTTTATGTTTGCACTGCCTGAGGCAGATTGAACTTCGCCAAAGTTCATGGTAGCATATTGCACACGAAAGTAAAAATGGAAAACCTGCAAAGTTTGTTTTTCAAACGCATACGCGGGTTGCGCAAGTTTCGAGCCATACTGTATGAAAATTTTTTTAATATCATGTTATATACCGAATGAAAAAAGTGACTTTTGATGGATAACGTCAGAGCGAGTACAAACAAACGAGACTCACGAGTATAAAAAAAAAAAAATTCATAACACATCCAGAAACAAATTAAAATTTTTCACGACACATCGTCCATTTCGTTCCACACGACCTAATTTCCAGCACGCTATTGTCAATTTACATACAACGAAGAAGAGCTGTAGCTGCCTTCATTGAAAAAGAAAAAGAAGAACGAGCGCTCTTCTAATCTTTGCTCGTGTGTCTCAATGATGGCCAATTATGAACCATACACGCGCGCGCTCTTCAATTGACGCGATCGCGTAGTTTCGTTGCGCAATTGACTTCTCTTTTTATATTTTATTTTCGTCGCGATGAATTCTATTCGCTTTATACACGCCAATTCATCATCGAGAGAGATTCCGATTCGCGGTTGGCAATTGATCGATACGCGAATTAAGGTCGAATTATTAAGATAAAATTGGAAGCTTAATAAAAGAGAAAAAAAAATTCCTTTTTTTTTTTGTTTTGTTCGTCGGTTGTGAGTGTAAGTACGTACACGCGCTGCTAAACTTTCTGCAGTTACCTCTGTATATTGCTCTTGCGTACAGCTGCGTTCTTTCGTTTGTTTTGTTTTTTTTTATACGTTTTTTTTTCTCGTAGCGTGCAGTGTGCGCACAGCTGACTCTCTCTCTCTCCTTCTCTCTGGCTGTTTCTTCCGCCTTGCCTGCTGCTTCTGGGCTTTTTCTTTTCCCAGCCTACGAATTTTGAGCCTTGTCAAAAGCAGAAACGCTATATCAAACGAAATCGCTTTTAATGGATTGCTTTGGTGTTGTAGCTCGTAAAAGTACGTGTTTTTCGATTTATTTTTCGAAGATTCAATACAGTGTGAAATTGTATTTCGAGCTTGAAAGATTTTTCACGTAAATTATTAGTTCATCGGAAGTTACAGAAAATTGAAGTTGAAGTTCGTTTTCAACGTTCTCCATTCGAGCTTATGAAAAAAAAAAGCTCATTCAAACTCTGTGCTTAAAAAAAAAGGGAATGAAGTACTTTATAATTAGCACGCAACTGAAGTGCAAAGTTTTTCCATTTCATCTCTCGACACCACTCGTTTCTCATTAATCTCAACCACCCTGAAAAAAAAGAAGATACGATCAAAATCAGACGTCTTTCCCCATCAGAAAAAAAAATACAGGCAATAAAGCACAAACGCAACACTCGTCAATCAAACGCAAACGCGAACGAATCGACGCGACAAACACAGACACACACAGCATCGTCATAAAAGTCTACGAATTCGTCTCTTTTCATCCCTAAAAGCAGTCAAACTGCGCGCTTTGATCGTGCTAATTCGCGTGCGCAAGCAGTCGAAAGTTGCTCGAACGTCGTGTATGCGGTCTCTGATTATACGCAACTCTGTCGCGTTGGTAGTTGCACAGTTTCTCTCTCTCCCTCTCTCCCGTACCGACAATGGACCTTGTTGGCTTTGTTGCGAGAGAGAGAGAGAGAGAGAGAGAGTCGCCTATATACGTATACGGCCGCTATACGAAACTTTTAATTATGGCTCGCTAAGCACGACTAACCTCGTCTACGGCAGAGCGTGTTAATTTTCATTTTCCGTGCTATTTTGTCGCTAAGGATGATGAGTCGTATACGCGGAGATGCTTCCTCTCCGCTGCTTTCTACGTGGTATACAGTCGTTCTGGTAATATCGAGAAACATTGAATTACAAATTTGGAGCATATTACGTTTTCAGAAAGAAAAAGACTCATCTTGACATATCCAATCAGTAAAGTATCGACCTAGCAAAGAAGTATAAATTAAAATTTTTTTTTTCTCTTCTCTATAGCTCTTTCTTTCGCAGTGTTACGATCGATGAGGTTTTCTCTCGGTAATCTCGATAGAAGTCGCTCTCTCCTATTCTCTCCTCGCGTGTACAGTAGGGAATAATAAAGCCTCTCTCCGGCGAAGCCGACAGCAGAAAGGTTGGGCTCATGCATGCGCATGCATTATCGCACAGCTTGAGAGAGAGAGAGAGAGAAAGTGGACTCGCGCGTGTATATATATGCATTATGCGCCGTCTCGCCTCGCTTCTTCAGACTTGAGATTACCTCATTCACCGTGTATATAGTCCAAAAGCCGCGGCGACGACTGAGCTACTCGCTGCTGAGCATAATTGAGCTGTTCTTCTCTTTTTTTTTACAATCGAAATCTCAGATGGTTCTTTTTACGGCGGGGAAATAGTTTTACTTTCTTTTTTTTTTGTTCGAACTTGTATTATAGTCAAAAATTGAAAAGTAGTTTCAAGACTCGAAGATTGCTTTCGGAAACTCCGTTACTCCGACAATAAAAAAGTGGATTATACTTGCATTTCGCGAGACACAAAGTTTGCGAGCTATTACTTTTTTTTTCTTGTCTCGAGCTACGCGATACTTTATTTCAATCACTCGTGGGATAGAAAAGAAAAACTGTTGAACTCTCCAAATTCTCATCGAAAATTCAAATGCAATATATGTATATCAGATATATCCGAAACGAGTTTTCCGATTAACACGCGCAGCAGCAGCAGCAGCGTTGGAATTCAATCGAAAGAAATTTCGAGCTGTAAATTTGCATCGAATAAAGCAAAAAGAAAATAAAGTGAGAAATTCCCCTGGATATATCAATCAAATCAAGCAAGACACTCCGAAAGCACCGAACAGCCTTTGGCAATATTGGGATCGCAAAGCGGACAGCATCTCTCTCTCTCTCTCTCTCTCCCTCTCTTTCGTTTGATCTGGGACGCATTGCTAATTAGCAATTAGCCGTACCGCCTCTCTCTCTCTATCCATTACCACGATCACGCTATATAGCAGCAAGAGAGGCATCGAATTCAACGGAGATAGAGAGACAGAGGACGTCGTATCACGTTATAACCGCAAGAGGTTTGCGTGCATGAACAACTCGACGTGGAGTATAGTAGTAGAACAAGACGCGCTTTGGTCAGGCGTACCAAACAACCAGAAGCGCCGCGGCCCCGTTGAATAGAATATTTTGCGTTTGTTGATTATGCGCGCCTCCGTGCGTCTTTTCTCTCTCTCTCTCTCTCTCTCTCTCTCTCTCTCTCTGCTTTTCAAAGCTATTGTCCGCGAAGACGCGTTTATTCTAGAAACCCGTGCGCACGATTGTCGTTTTGCGGCTGTTGCATAATGTGCTTTGTCAGACGAACTGTTTCTTTTCTTTTTCTTTTAGGGTGATTTTTTGGTTTACGAGTGTGTACATTTTTTTTTGTATTTCGCGCCTTTTTTTTCTTTGAAACAAAGTTCTGTAGGTAAATGCTTCGAGTGTTGTATAAAGATCGACTTTGCGACAAAAGAGAGACGACGAAGACGTAGCCGGAGAAAGTTCAGTCTTTCAGAAGGAAATCATTCAAAGGAACTTCGTCAACAACGACAACAATAACGACAAGCGTTGGGAGCAAACAAATCAATCGGCCAAGAAATAAAATAACAACGCAATTATTCCAAGCCATTGAATAGAAAGAAAGAGATGGAGAGAAAGAGAGAGAGAGCTATATAGTCTGCATTAACTCGATGTAGCGCGTGAACAGGCTACCACCCAATTCCAAAGAGAAGGGAGAAGTAAAAAAAAAGGTACGAGAGGAAGAAAAAAAAATCGAAGAAACAGCTCGGCGAATTCGATTTCCAGGCAAATAATCTGATTGTCGGAGCGACTTGGGTGCAGCCCTTTACTCGTTCGCTCCACTCTATCGAACGACGCGCGGTAAAGCCTTTAAAAGAAGGTTAGAGAAAAGACGAGGAGAAATCTTTCCTTCTGCGTAATGGCGAACGACTGAATAAGTAAAGGTGAGGAGGGGAAACCGACGAAGACTCGATCAGACGTGACTAAATAAGGACTCCCTTGTCACCGACGAATTATAGACGAGCTTGCACGAGCGCGTATAAAAAACCGAGCTTTCTTTTGAAACTCAACGTTACTTACATTCTATTGCATGTTTTACACTTTCGAATACTCAATGGTTCTTTTTTTTATCGTCGCCTTTTACATCTTTTCCCATCGAAATTTTATTGATAATCGTTCGACGTTCCAGAGAGAATCGATGAATGCATATCTGCCGATTGAAACAAAATTTCCGAAAAAAATTTCTACTCGACGTAGTCAATAAATTCCAGATCGTAAAAAAAAAGCAATTTCGCGGCATTCAGAAATACGAATTACCCGCGAAATTTCCCTTCGAATTCACGAAAATCAAATATCTTTCTCCACCTCAGCAAAAAAAAAACACAATATCTCAGACGAAAAGAGAAAAAAAATCAATCGTCGCGAGCTCCTCAAAACCGCGCGCTGAGCCGCGATATAGAGAAGGAGAAAAAAAAGTCAGTCTCGCGTGTGCATACTTTCCATCGGCGCCACGTCAGGTAGAACACTTTAATGGTCCGTCGTAATTAAAAGCTGTCGCGTGTTAATCACGACAGAGAGAGAGAGAGAAAGCGTTGCTGCTTCTTCGATCGTCCTCCAATTATCGAGGATTGTTTTCTACCACCCCGTCGCTGGTTAATGGGCAAAAAAAAAAAACACGCGAGTTCTTCTTTTTTCTTTTTACCTAACGCTCACAATTCCATACAAATGGATGAAACACGCGTGATATGGAATTTCACGATGACGATTGTACAGACATTGACGTTGTCAGATATATATAACGGGAAATCATCAATTTGTCCGTGAATAAATATGTACACACGCGCGCGCGCATATAGTCTAACAATTCTATATGCGTTTGACAGATTTACACTCGAAACAACAACAGCTTGCATTTTATCGCGAAGTTCGTAATCCAACCTCGAAATATTCAGAACATATGTTTCAACGTATACTCGTGTACACTCGAAAATTTCTATTATTTCGACGCGAAAAAGCTCGAACAACATCATCCTCGACGAAAAAAAAATATCTGTTAAAAAAAAGAAGAATAA
Source organism: Galeopsomyia nigrocyanea (assembly GCA_035047105.1). Lineage (NCBI taxonomy): Eukaryota > Metazoa > Arthropoda > Insecta > Hymenoptera > Eulophidae > Galeopsomyia > Galeopsomyia nigrocyanea. Next base: position 7,574 of record JAWWMK010013641.1, read on the forward strand.
TACTCGGGACAGCTATACTCGCTCCACGCGCAAAAAAAAAAATTTTTGAATGGAAATGCAAACGCGCATTGATCCGCGCGCGACTCGTACTTCGTGATCTCGCACGACGATCGCGATCCGCGAAATATTTTCTATTGAAATATTTTTTTCGGTGTATTATCGTTCGATAAACCAAAAAAAAAATTGTTTTTCAAAGTACATATGCTCTCGTGCTTACAAACCGATAAACGCATTCGTTCAAGCAAACAACAAGTGGGACGATATTATTAAAACAAGTAGGACAATCGATCACCACGAAGTATACGTTTCCGAATGCATAATTCTCTCCAAACACAAACATCTATACGTTGCTTTTAATTAATGAAATCCCCAAAATAATTACTTAAAATTAATTTCCTCCCAGCAAGTGAAACGGTACGTCACAAAGCCCAAGAAAAGATGAAAGGCGAGAGAAATAGTTAGCATGAGAGAGAAGAGAGATAGAGATAGAAAGGGAGATGCCATATCATCGAGCTTTGTCGAGTAGACCACGGCTCGACTTAATGGAGGGATTACAGAGAGACTCGACATACATGCATGCTGTATGCGTATGTGCTTTTAGCGACTAGTTGTCTGCCTTCCTGCTGCACATATGTCCGCCGCTTCAAGCCGAAGCTATATTCACTTGACGTACGTTGGTACATACACGAAATTTACGCTCTTTTGCAGTACAAGCTAAGCTCGAGCTAAGCTCGAACTCCAATGTTCAATTTTTTGTTTTTTGTAGTACGAAAGTTTCTAGTAAGCTTATCGCGAAGATTTCAAATCACTGATTTAAAAAAAAACAATCATCCTATCCGAAAACTAAAAAATTGCTTCAATACCACTCGGCAAGAAATAATTAATCATCAACGCAATCCGCTTGTCGTGCATCTCTAAGCATCTGCATCGCGTCGTGTAACCTTATCTCTATACCTCTCTCGCTCGACACACCTGAATGGGCAATCGAGCTTTCACTTGATCCCTTCGCGCGCGCGCGTACGCTACCGAGGATTTGCCGTTGGCGATCGGTATAAGCGTGTTTTGAACTTTGAGATGGAAATCGCCGGCCGAGGGCCCAGGCAATTTGAATGCGAGTTGAAGTTGCACACTAGCCTCGTTACATAAACATTACAGAGCGAGAGAGAGGACGAGGGGGGAGAGAGAAAGCTCAAGTTTCAGCTAGTAATTGGCGAGCTTTTGGCTTCCGTGAGCAGAGAGCGCGGTTTGTGTAAACTGACCGCGAAATTCGACTGCTAACTATCGTCGTCTATGTTTGGCGAGAGAATAATATTTTTTATTTTTTTCGAGATTGTTTGGGGGAAAGGGAGGGTTGATTGTGTAATTTCCTGATTACGCCTTCGATATCTGGTGATTGGGTTCCTTGATTAACCGCGAGATTTTATTAACGTTTCTCTTCCTTTAGTCTGCAAGCTCCGATGGGGATTTAATGAAAATCGACGTGTCGTTCTGCGGTTTGGCAAGGGATATTCACTTTGAAAGCATTGAGATCGTTTTTCTGGTTTTTGGGGTTTACATTTCCGAATTTTCTTGGCATTGCATGGACGTTTTGGACGAGTTTCAACAATAGATAAAAAAAATTTCTGTCATCTCTCGCCAGAATAAAATTTCCGAATAAACTGCTTACAAAACGAACAACGAGACGACAAGCGCGCACTTTGTAATCAACTATCCGTGAGCTTGCAATCACTTTCGTATTATTCGTAGGTTTCGATTGTCGTCCCAATTAGCCATAGCGTGAGTAAAACCGTGATAGAGAGAAAGAGTCGGAGGGCTAATAACTGGCTCGACGCAGAGAGACCACTCAGTTCCAATTAAAGGCTCTCCAAATCTTTCGCGTCCTTTTGAGACACGGATATCGGAGAATTTTCTCTTCTTTTTTTTTTTCGAAAGTCTATGGATAATATACTTTCGCGCCGAGAGAGAAAGGCCTGAATGCCACGAGATAAATCATTTTGAATATTCAGACGGAGAAGTTAGGAGGACCTTGTCGACTTTTATCGTAATAATAATGGAGGGATTGGAATTGAAAAGAGAGGTCCTTTCTGATGGGATTTGAAGACCTTCCGGAAATGATAATTCTCTCTCTGCCTCTATCAGTTTTTTTTTCTCGCTCTGACGAGAAAGTACTTTGGTTCGAGAGTCTCTTCGATGCCATTTCCATTGAAATCAAGTTGCAGGACTTTTTATCAGGAAACGGATTATTTGCTTTAACTACAGTTTGCACTCTTATTCTTCTTCATGTAATTAATTCGAATTTCAGTGAAAGTAGTAGTAACACTAACGTAATTTATTATACAATTCAATAACCCCTCGCTTGAAATATATCGCGATATAATCGATCGCTAAGCTCTTCGAAAAAAGCTCGGCATTATTTACAGCCATTGGCTGCTGGCGCTATTCGCACATAAACACCGTAAAAATGCCTCCATTCACTGCGCGCACACCACGAGGGACAAGCTTTCCACGTATACATATATATTTTTTCCTCGCTCTTCTCGTTCTCGCTTCATATCCATATTCTTCAAAACGTTGCATCTTTTTCGCCCTTGGGCGTTGCTCTTGAAAAAAAAGAAAGAAAGCACAAACGATCTTCTTCTTCTCCTTTCAACAACTATCTTTTCTCCTTTCTTTCTTTTTTGCTGCTCTCAACGTTCATTTACGCACGCAAAATGTATGTATACAAGCGACGAGGTCTTTGCCGCAGAATTACAGCTTATTTCGCCCGGCAGCAAGCCGCAAAACACGTTTACCCTTTACACACAGCTACAAGCTCGTAACGAGCCGAGAGACTGCGTCGCGTTGCTTTACCGCCCCGAGGTAACACCATGAAAGAAGAAGAAGAGAGAGAGAGAGAGAATTGAGCGTTGAGAATTCTTTTGTGTACGGAAGCCGCCTGGGAAATCTTTAAAGGCGCGCGCGCCTCGCCGAGAAAACGCTATTCCAACTTCTCGATAATTGAATCATCGATTTCGAGTTTATATATACATATAACAGGGATGATTCGACGATGTCGTGAGGCGACGCCGACGCCGCCGTCTCGAGAGTGAATAATGCATTTATTCCTATGCTCGTATTTCGATGTATTTACTCGTGTTCTACTTATATTTTGAGCGGTGGAAAATTTAATGAGAGGGAGACGTCTCGACGTCTTTCGTTTATTTGTATCTTTTACTACTGTTTTTTAATTAATTGTATATACCGAGTTATAATGATGTTTTTTTTTTATGTTTCAGGTAAGTGTCTACTTATCGAGTTATCTCTTGTGTTTTACCACGCGTGGATTAGAGTGAGTATTATTTACATTTTTACCTCCCGCAAATAGCCAACAATATCGATGGTGGCATTTCAAATGACCCAAAAGCACATGTACAGACTACATAACTTTCACTCGAAAGTTTGTCTAACAACGTGAAATAAAAGGAACACGGCAATAAAGTCAACAGTTCCCCGGGTAAAGGTACAAAATCCAGAAACAAACTGTCAGTGGAAATTCCTGAGGGGCAATATCGATAGGAGAGTTCGAGCAGTTGGGAGGAAAACTCAAGGACAAACAGAGCAGCAGCGGCAAAGTTCGTTCGTTCGATCGTCGTCGTCGTGGAAGTTCGAACTGATGGGGTAAAGCAGTAGCAGCAAAAGAAAAAAAAAAATAACGAGAAATGCGCGCGTGGAAATGTCTCTTCGCGAAAGCAACGGCAAACATCAACCACTCAACAAATAACGTCTGGTGTGTATGCTGCAATTTTACCTCGAGCGACTGACTGACTTTTACGCGCGTCTGATCTTGTATTACGTGCTTTTGAACGTTTACTTTTAGTTACTTTTATCGTACTAGAGGGGAGAGAGGTTTGTTAAATTCTGATTCGATGGGCTTTTTTTTTGTTAGCAGACGAGTTTGACATTTTACAGTAAATTCTTAACCGAATAACTTTCTGAGTAGTAAACTCCTAATTTTCGGAAATATTTTCTGTCGTAAATCCAGTTATTTATTGAACATACCATATTAAATTTTAATCAAGGATAATTAAAATACGCCGAATAATTATAACGGTATTTCGTCCAAACTCTCGAGCAGCAGCAGCAGCAGCGCTGTGGATTTTTAATTTTTTGTTTTCACAACGTTTTTCACCACCAAACAAGGCGCAATAATTACCATTACTCAGCGAAACGCCTCTCGAGTCATAATTAAACAGCACCACAACAGTAGAGGGAGGACGTACCCCAGGGCTTTCAAAATATTTTAGGAATTTTAATAATGTTGCACGTCCGTCCGGCAGTAGCAGCGGCAACTCGGCACGTTGCGAAAAGAAAAAATTTCGGTCGAAAACGAGCATCCGGTGCTTCTCTGAAAGCATCGCCACCCGCAATGGTTATACTTTTTTTTTTTTTGCTCTCCTGCCAGGGAACTACGGGTGTGAGAATTTTCGCTCTCCAAGTAGGAAAAAAAAAACGAGAGAGAGAACCGTCAAGCGCTCGAGATTTTCGCAGAGGTTTTTTTTACTCATCTCTCGAGTAGTAGTAGTAGTAGTAGTGGTCCATTGGTCGGCAAATCATCTCACCACTAGCAGCGGATTTTTCGACCATACTAACGTCTCTGACAGGATGAGTTTTTATCCGCTAGTGCACTTTTTTTTTATTACACCGCGGATTTTCCTAGCGTTTTTGTTACTGACTTTTCCACTGACGGATTTGAAAAAGCTAGATATTTTCACGTGAGTGGATTGTTTGAACTTTTTACAAGTTGAAAAAAGAGGATTTTTATTTACTTTCACGGGAGAGTGTCGATATTTTTCGATTTCCTTTATTGCTGTTTGCGTTGAACTCTGAAATTCAATCGGATTGAGTTCAAACTGCAGTTTATTTAAAAAAAATATATATATATATAACTTTAGTATTCGATTCTATATCATCGCAGAAAAAAAAAAGAAAATTCCCATTAACTCTCAAAAGTTTTAACTCTCTCTATAAAAAAGGCACTTTAGTCTACAGAGCAAAAAAAAAGTTAACAACGAATGAATTTTTGCCTCGGTGAAAAATGTCTGCAGCTGTATCGTTTGATTAAAAGAGCAGAAGTGTATTATATATAGAGCGAAAAGGATAGTATACTAGCTATACGCAACGCGCGTTGAAAAAGGTGGTATAAGTGCTAGTTAGAGAGCGTACAGCCACGCGGCACTTTGATCATTTAGTGAGCGCGCTCGGCCCTCACTTCTGATGAAAGCTCATTTTCATCCGGTTGAAATCGCATTAAAGCACTTTGCGATATTACTCCCTTCATATTCGCCAAACTGAGTTTACGCTGAATTTCAAGTAACTGCTCCTCTGTCCCTCTCTCGTTGGCAATTTCGCACGCTGTCACTCTTTTTTTATTTTTTCGCGGTCACACCAGCTGAAAAAAAAAAGTTTTTAAACCCGTGCTGCTGCTACTGCACGTTTAATAGTATTTATTCGGTGACGAGTGGGGATTTTTTTTTAGACGCAGCGTTGAAAAGCTATTTGAGCAATTTTGCTATTGATGCCGCATGAGAGAAATTATGTCACTTTGATTGCGATGCGTTGCGGTTTCGATGATGAATTCGAGCTTTCCCATCGAATAGAGGCTTCGCTAGATTGAATTCAAAGCAACGATCCAATTGCTCATTAATATTCAAAACCCGCAACATCTACTCGATCCATTTTGAAAACATATTTAGGTATCGATTTCATTATATGTCAAATGATTGAGCTCTATTTCTCTTGCACGTGTATCGTAAAAATCGTTAAATAATTATAAAACAAAAGTGAATACTCAAAACGGCTGCGGTTTACACTACAAAAAATAGTTCTTATTTTAAGTATGCAGCAAATTTAAGAACTTTCGTATTTTTCGATTTTCTCGTGATTATTTGCAATTACCAGGATCAATATTTTTGCATCAAACTTTTCTTGGCATAAGGAGTAAGACATATTCATTTTTAGATCAACTTTCTAGCTGCTTCATTAAAAAACATCGTGTTCTTAAATTTGCTGCATACTTATTTTAAGAACATTCCTACTTAATTTAAGAACTTTGTTTTTGTAGTGTACAAGAGCAACGTTCGCGCACCTCGAATAAATAAAAAGCCCATCTATGAGGATCGAAACCTCGGTTCGTGGGGATTTTGAGAAAAAGAATCCGTGCTTTTCGTACAATATTAACCAAAAGCTCGTGGGTTTAACGTCCGTACCGCACGATTTTTTTTTCTCGATCAAGCTCCTACTATAGTTTCGCCTACGATTTACGAGTTAGATACTATCTCGTAAAACGACGACGCCGTTTACTTCTTTGTTGTCTACATTTGGAAAATATTTCCTACAAACATAACGGTGATGAATTTTCGCAATAAAAATTAAACGAATCGTCGAGAGGACAGCGAGTGAAATGGCCTTTTCGTGAAAATCAAGCACGTATATGGTATTCCATCTCTCTCTCTTTCTCATACTCACCCGTGGGGGATGGGCTTTAATAAACAGACGTGCTTTCGTGCGCCGGCAGCCGCCTACATTTCATAAATCCTAAAGCGCAAGGTCCGTCCATTCGCATCTAATCCGGCAGCCGCGGTGGCGCGGCGTGGCGGCATAAACTCCGCGCTGCTATAGCTGCTTATTTACATGCTCATGCAAGCTCCGCTAACGCTCTCTCCTGCAAATTCACACACACACAGACACGCTTATCTATATATGTATACGTGTATATATGTAATCCTCCACGTGAGAGGTTACACCTCGACTGCTGCTGCTGCGTTGGCATAATGCAAACTTGTGTGCGTGTGTGTGTATGTCCCTCTCAAATAAATAGGCCAACGTGACTTAATTAGCCATTAATCACGCTCTAGCCACGTGCCAGATAATTAAATCGGGCAAGTGCAAGGGACCGTGTATATGTGCGCCAAGAGAGCCCTTTGTCTCTCACTCTGTTGAAGGCTATCGAATCTCGTGTACACAAAAGAGGACGAAGTGAAATCTTTTTCTTTTTTTTTTTCGTTTTGTTTTGTTCGATTGGTTTATAAAGAGGTTCCCGACGGCTTGTACGTATGCAGTACACCAATGAAAAATGAGATTAACGGTACACTGACAGAAAAGGACTTTTAAATTTAATATTGCAGATTTTCATCTCGCGAGCTCTGAAGGGGTAACTTTCGAATAGCGGTAACTGAATTTCAAGTTACGAGATTTCCAACCCGAGTATTACAATCTCTCGAGTGTAGGTTTCATGGCTTTTTTTTTCTTTCTGAGAGAGTTTTAAGGATAAAAAAAATGTCTTCGTTAGTTTCGTTAAATGCGGAAATGTAACGTGAGTTTTGTGAAAAAAAAATTGTGGTTTGAATTTAAAATTTTTTCTTTCAAGCTTTAAAAAAATGATTTCTAGTTTTAACATATGCACTTTTTTTCAATAAAGAATTACGACTTTAAAAATGATATCAATTTTGCGATACAGAGTACGTTATAACGAGCAACTTCAAAGAGAATGAAAAGAAAAAACTGCTCTCGCACCTCACTCTCATCTAGCCGTGGATATTGACGCAACACAGTTGAGAGTAATCGTAAAATCAATCAGTCGATATATATATAGAGAGAGAGGCGACATACACGCTATGTCATACATTTCTCTTTGACTTTGGGATGGTGCAGCAGAAGGGGGCATTTTGTGCCAGCGTGAAAGGCGACATCGTCGTTGGCGCAATATATGGTACGTATATACCTCTCGATCCTCATCAAGCCAGGCCGGCTTTTAGCGCTAATATGTGCCACTCACTGCTAGCGAGCTTTTTGCTATACTACGACGCGACGCCTATAGTGCTACTGCACGTCTCTTCTCTCCGTCAAGGTAAATGCGACAACGTAAAAAAAAATAAAGACCGTAGTGCACTTGCTCGACAACTAACAACGACGCAAAAAAAAAAAAATGTTGTACATGCGAGGGGCTACTCGAAGGAAAAAATATCGCGTTACACCTGCGGGCCGACTATCTTCTTTTCTTTTTTTTTTATGGATTCGCTGTAGGATCACGTTCGCTCTCTCACTCGAGTTTCCAAATCGATAACGCAACGGCGAGGGTGCCTTTTTTTTTAGTTGAGAGATAGGAAAAATATTGCGTACGTTTCGTTCGCAATGCGAGAAGAGAAGACAAAAAAAAAATTGGTTTTATTACGTTGAAGGGTAACGCGATTTGAACTTTATGCATTTTCCGCTCGTGCATGTATACGAATTCCGAGAAAGAGTGTTCAGCGAGTCGAAATTGTAATTTATAATATTTGACACTTTGTTTTCAACGAAACCTCGCTCGAAATGAAATTAAAATGTTGTAAAAAAGCGTTTCAGCGAGTGTGATAATCATTTCGGGGTGATAGGATGAATGTTCATGCAACACACGCACGTCAAAAGCCAAGCGAAACGTAATACGTCAAAGGAGAGGGTGGGAGTGTGGAGGTGGTTCGTTAGCGAGAACGTCGAGTGGGCTTCCATGCTGAAAACTTAATCGTCTTTGCGCCAAGTTTCAAACTGTCTTTTAGACATATCGAGCGTCGAAATATATATTTCCTTTTTTTATATTTTAATTCGCAAGAGAGAAGAAAACAAGAAAGAAGAAGAAGCTTTCATCGTTGCAGATGGCGATCGCGTGAACTCACTCGACCTGGGTGTGATGCTTGCCCGTAAAAGTGACGAGGGCCCTAGCGGTCATCACAACCTTTTTGAGTGAGCGAACGCGCTCGTCAGTTTCGTCCATCTCAAGAACTGCACGTCGCTCATCTATATATCTACACTCAAGAATTTATTGCGGAATTAAATGTTACGTGCTTTTTTTTTAATTTAATGCGCTTGTTTTATATTAAAGCTTCATTTTCATTTGAATACAACTCCCGTTCAATGCAAATTGTCATTCGAGGTACATTAAATTTTAACAAAAGCACGCTCGTTGTTGTAATTCAACCACGTAAATAACGCAAATAATAATGCGGAATGCGTTCGAATATGAAATTTATTCGAAAACGATTAATATTACGAAAGAATTCGCAACGCTTCTGCACACTCCGCCTCTGCCTTCAATATCAAATTTAATATTACTGAATTCGAAAGTACGCCGCATAATATTGCTTTTCTCATTTTCATAACACGATTTCACCTAGTACTATACCACGACGTGGCGCGCTTCTATACCGAAGGAGAGAGTATATTTCCAACAGTCGAACTTCGTTTAAACTCAACTTCGTCTACTTTATTTTCATATTTTCGTTACTGTTGAAAAAAAAAGTGTGGTAAAAAAGCGAATACGATTTTTTCCTCGGTGGATAAAGAAAACGAGATACTTCGAAGTGATTCTCCAATAAAAATCAATTAAGCAGCGAGGGAGAGAGAGACAATCATTCGGATAACAGAGGCAAGTGGCGACGACGACGACGACGACGAATGATTGAGAAAAATAAAACAATAGCCTCGTGGAGAAAACCGACGATTGGCGCCAGCGTTTCGCTATATATATCTCTCTTTTCCGTGTGGCGCAATTGCGTGTTTTTCATTTCGTGCGGTTATCTTTAATTCAAAGATAGTATAGTAAAATTGATGTGCGTTTTTTTTTTATGGAAACACGCATATTATTTGTGCGATTGATATGCGTGCCGCGTCTGACGAAACTTTGTGCGATGCGAACGACAGATTTATTGATAATCCGACGATGTAAAAAAATATTGTATACGTTTATTTATCACAGATTTTTAAAATAATGAAGCGAAGAATAATTTCGATGTAATGATCGATTCGCATTCAATTGAAATCTTGGAAAAACAGTTTGCGAAGTCACAGACGAATTTCTTCGATACACCCTCAGGCATTTCACACCCCGATCAAGCATCACATAGTCAAACAGCAGCAGGAGTCTGGCAACATCATTACGAGCAACAATATAGGATATTTCCAGTCGACCGAGCGCGATGGAATCGAATCAGTTGGCGAGAGAGACTGTTGGCGTTATACGTGACACGCATTTACATTTAGCTGTATCTTTTGTATTCTTTCCTTTAATTCAAAAAAAAAACAAAAACTGTCCGCGCCAGACTGCATCTTCTCTCTTCGCGAAATTCATTAGACGAATATAAGCAAAAGCTCGCGCGTCACGTTTCGTACTCTCTGTCTCTCTCTCTTTCGGTAATTGGATCGAGGTTACGAGTCTTTCTTCCTTTTTTTGTACACGTGAAATGAGGATTCTCTCTCTTTTTTTTTATTTTGTCTATTTTTAGTTTTCTTTCTCTCTCTTTGTGTCTCTGGTGTGTTGAGATCGATTGTGCTCTGACTGGCTTTCTCTCTGTCTCTCGTTACAGTTGTCATTACCGATTGGGGTCACGCGGATTTGAGGGAGAGGAGAAGGAGTTAAACTTTTTAATGGCCACTTGAATCACTCTCTGACCCCGCGACAAGTGATATCGATTGTTTTAAAGCTCGCCGACACAAAACTTTAACGGTGCTCTAACGCTTCTGCTGCTGTAGCTTCGTGGCCTTTTATTACTTCATTGTCTCTCATTATTAACGAGTGTGTTTTTTTTGTTATTGAATTGTAACGATTGCCACTATTATAGATAAAATATGTTATTGTACATTTTTTTCTATATTGGGGTAATATTTATTTAATATTATTATTTGAAAAGTCTGCACTATACCGATTCTTTCTTCAAGATTGAAAAATTAGATCTCTTTCAGTGAAAAAGAAAACTACCTATAAAATTTTCGTACAATTACTCGTTAATGGTATTCCAATCTCGCCGTTTAAAAAGACCTCACGTCTAAACCTCCACAGAGCGAGCGCGCGTTCGAGGGCAAGTTTTAACTAGTTTGTATCAACGTCATAGATTTAAACCGTGTATAATTCGGTTAAAAGTTGCAGCCCGAATTACTTGAAATTCCGTAGAGGTGTACACAGAGGCGCGGATAAATGGGCGAGTTAAAGCAAGAATCTGCACAAGAGCGCTGAAATTAGAAAGCTCAAACGACTCCGGGTTTTGGCAAATAGGTTTTCGCTTTAAAAAAAACTTTAAATTGATTCGCGTGCCATTTAAACTACGCTCGATTGGAAAAAAAACGTCTTCGAGAAAAAAAAGAATAGTTTTGTCGAGCTGGTATACGTAGCCGAGCCGCAAAAACTCGCGTAAACGTATATTAGCTTATTATCGTTTGCTGCACGTACTCGTTGTTCGCGAGTTTCCTTCGTTTTCTCTCTCTTCGCGATGGCGTGTATATATTTCTATACAGACGAAGATTTCTACAGCACTTTTGCCCATCGACAACACAATGGAAAAGTTGGCTATTTAGGGCTGCTCTCGCATTCCGAAACAATGGAGATTTATTTCAGTTGCAGTGTGTATATATGGTACACTCGAACCGCTCGTTTCCTATATATACGTGTTTCGGGATGAAGCAATCGTAGCTGTTTAATTTTGATGCGCTATTGTTGGTTGTTTGGAGGGCTGAAAATTAAAATTTATGATTGAAATACCTCGCTAAATTTAAATGGCACAGAAGGAAATTGATCAGATCAAATGTTTTCTTTGCACTTGTAGATTGAAGCTCTACAATGTGTCGAATTCTATTTGTCGTGTTGTTAATTCGATTTTTATGGCTTTCTAAAAAACATTATATGTTACAATAAAATTGAAAGTAGCATTGATGTTTACTGAAAAATGTCAGCCTATCATGTCACATATTCGCCTATTTTTCGACTTTCTCGTATTACTAATGGAAGTGAAATAGGATTCAGTTAATATACATTTGAAATGGAATATGAGCATCTAAAGTGCAGTTGATGCAATAACGATGAGATTGTATCAGACAATTTCAAATGTTGCACATTATCTTATCGTACAGTATTTCCATCGTACAATAATGCAGTTGATATTGTTAGCATAACGAATTAATTGTAATTACGCGAATTCGCGAATCAAATACCACTAATGTACATTTTCATAATTATTGTGATTATAGCCAATCGTAAAATTGCCAACCGTTCAATTAACCTCACTTTTCTTTCAATATATATCACAGTAATATTCATATGCAATTGTATATTAATTAATTTCCGGATTACATTTCGAAATTAAATGTTCTTTTAATTACAATTTTTTCTTCTCCTAAAAACATTAAAGTAGCATTCTCAAAAAGCAGTAAGCGTGGCAAAAATCCATCCGGAAGGTAATGCAAATGCGGCGAGCTCGAGCTTACGAGAAGCGCGAGGAATTTTTGGGTTGGAAAAGTCACGAGCGAATCCGACAATTAATGGGGGGACAAGCCTCCTCCTCCCCACTCTTGGTTGGGCATCTCGCTGGAGTAATCCGTAATAAATTCCCTTTCACTCCTTTTTTTTTACACTCGGTGTAAGAGAGGAACTGCGGCTCGCCATTTTTCCGGATTTACGATCAATTTCTCCGGGTGGGGTGAGGGGTGGAGGGAGAGTCTGTATTTGTCAACGACACGCAGCTCGCGATCGCATAAATAACGTGCAGTTGCAGAGCGCCAGGGCTTGCCCACCTTTTGTTTGCCTTTCCAGCCTCGGCTGGTATTTTTTTTTTGTCTCCGCGCTTTTGTTGTTTCGTTTTCGTTTTTTTTTTTCTTCGTCGCGAGAGAATACTGCAGCTCAATTAAACGAATGCGTTTTCAAAAGTTTACGAGCGCTGCTATCTATCTTTTTTTTTTTAACATTCATTGCTCTCCGCTACGCGCGTTGTACATTTTTATATACGTGCTTTAGGGATTGCTCCGAATGTGTCGGATACAAGTATATACGGGATGAATGTTGTTGACCTAGTTTGTTTCTTTAAATTTAATTGGAAGATTTCGTATCAATTTTTACCAAATATTGTTATTCGTTATCGAAGAATTTGCGTACAATATTTCAACAACAGCAACATTCTGTAACCCCGGCAAATATTTAAACAGAACACGAAGAAGCTTCACGATGGATTCCCCAGGAGAGAAGGTAAATGGCCCGTGGGAAAAGTGCGGCGTCGATAAGCGTCTGCTGTACAGTTGAAGTGACCCGATCGCGCAGCCAGCCAACGTCGAACCCTGTGCCAAACTTGTAATTCTTGATGAATCGGCCGCTTTTCCCTTCGGAGACGTCGGACTACTTGATATTCCAGTGTAGTTTTCTGCAAGCGGCAGGCGCATTGTTTTACTTTTAAGTTTTTTTTTTTTGCTGCGGGTTTCTCCTCCTTGCGGCAAGACAAGAAATATATGTATATTCGCGATCACCGAGAGATTGTTAATCCAAAGTTTCTCTTTTCGAAGTCGACTTGAATTGCATACGCGAATTGCTTACTTTCTTATACCCGCAACTTTCGTAATTCGTGTAGACATTCTTGAACAAATATACCCCCGACACTGAAAGGACGTGAAATTATATTTCGCACGCCGACGCGACGCTGCGCAAAAATCATAATGCCAGTGGCATTAATTAACAAAACTATAGAGCTAAGCATTTATTACGCGAGGCGTAAACTCATAGAAAAGCGCGAAAGGAAAACCGCGCGACCAAGTGGAGTCAAGTGGCTTGCGTACTACAAACAAACCGATGCAACGACGACAACGACGACGACCCAATTATATATCTTCGCCGAGTGTAGTCTCCACGAAGTCTTTAACAATTGACGTCAGTTCTTTCATTAGTCTCAATTCGCGTCGCAACGACGAGCTTTTTTTTTTAAGTTCAAATCAATTTAAGCTCTACTTCAAAATTTATAATATACACAACATCAACACCGTTGGAAAAAAATGGTTAATTGTCATGTGGATCACACGCATCACTGCAAGCCGCATACACACGCAATAATTGCAATAATTATGAGGGGCCAACCGCTCGCACGCTCTCGTGAAAGCGCCCCATCAATCCTGCATAACGCGGCGAATTAGTTTTAATCAGAGCCGAGTCGAGTCGAGAGCGAAGCGCGAGTTGTGATTTACGATTGCTCGCGATTATGTTTTATCGCTCCATTGCGGTTTTTCACTTTTCTTTATTTTATTTTTTTCATTAAGCGTCAAGTTTATCATTTTAATTTCGTAAACATTCATTCGTTTTTAAGTGAAATAAAAAATAAATTACTATCGCTTCGTATAAACATACTCATCGAAATTGAACTCGGGTAGTATAATCGTAGTACCGAAAATCAAGAGCGCATCGTTGCATTTTCAAGGAGATCGTGTGGGCGGAGTGAAGGTATGGGTGCATTATACGGTATACAGCCAAGGTGCTTTCAAGGCTAATAGCCACAACAACAGCAGCAGCAGCTTGGTCACATCGGCACTGCAAGTGGGTCTGCTTCGATATTGCCAAAGCGCTTTGCTACGATAAGCTTGTTTTTAGGGGGTCGAGCAGCGAGTCGCACTGCACACGAGGATATATACATTATACGTAATGTGCGATCGGATTATGCTCGAGAGCTGTGTGCGAATTAGGTTTTTGCTTGGTGGGTAGGCGAGTTGTCGGTACGAGTATATGAGCAAATCCACAAAAAAACTGTCACAATTCGAGAAAGTTGGGGCGACTTTTCAAAACGGATGCACGCTCTTGGGGATGCGATTTTCTCAATCTATATTACATATAGAACCTACAAAAATAGGTGCCCATTTCCGAACCGGCGTGTGACAAACTTTTTTCGCGCATAGAAACTCTAAAAATAATCGAAAAAAAGAACGCAATTTTCCATGGTTTTTTTGGAATTTCATAGAAAACGGAAAATGATAGC
>JAWWMK010013652.1:0-22353 GCA_035047105.1 Galeopsomyia nigrocyanea
TTCTATACAAAAGAAGGTCACTGACCAAGTTTGAACCAAATCCATGACCCGGAGGGTTGGTCCTCTCCTTGTTAGTATAATTCGACTCTTTATCTAAAATAGTGAATTTTTCCAAATCAAACTGATGTGTTGCGCTTGTATGTTCTAATAGAACATATTTTGGCTCTTTAATATGTGATTTTTGTATTAGAAAAAGTATTCTAATTATTATGTATGTCTTTTTTAATAAAGCTTGAAAAGGTCGGCAAATCCTAGCTGACGAAACGTCGCAAAAACCATTTTTTGCTGGTTTTTCTTCCATCTGAAAAACTCTGCCCTCACCTAATCGACAAGTCTATACGACTTTTTCAACGCATACAGCCAAGGGTGATACCCAACTCCATTTTTTGAGTTTATCAACAGTTTAATATAATGTTTCATGCTTCAAAACTGTGTATCCAGAATTTTAGCGGAATTACACACTGTCGTATCAATTATATATTTAAGAAATATTATAAACTCTGTGTATTTTAAATGGTATTTGAATAATAATGGCTTTGCTTACCATTATCTTTTATTACATTGCTGTAGTCAATCGTATATTCAATAATGGCAATCAAAATAATTAGAAAATAACACGTACTATAAATGATTGTTAAATATATTAGAATCAATGTCACTGTGAATATATAAAATTCTGTAGTTGCTTCCAACGTAAGAATAATTGTACCTGTAGTATGTACAAACGAAACTCGTAAAAAGTCCTTCCAAGTCACTTTTATTTTGCTCTAAAAGATAAATGCATAAGTAAAAACCTTGATTTCATGAAAAAATGTTTAAATTATAATGAATATAAGTTACCTCAGAATAGTCGACTAATTGGCCTTGCTTTTTGAGAAGATACGCATTTTTTACGCCCGCAATAAAACATTGCCCATGTATAGCTGTGAATATTTTAGAACTTTGAAGTGTACGAAATACTGATTTTAATATTTTGAAACAATCTATCATGGACTGAAGAAAGTTGTTTCCTGCCGTTCGTGAAGGTAGGCTATGTAAAAGTGGCATAACTAAAGCATGGACAAATACAGTTCCTAGATGATATCTGTAAGTTATAATATATATAATATTAAAAATAATCAAAATTATCACTGCCAAAAGTTAAAATTTAGAATATGATAATATTATTTTACAATGCTTTCGACGTGAGAGAAATATTTTCAAGTAATCAAATTGAGTAACAAATCTTAAAATGTGGTCCTTTGCAATCATTTGTATGTGTATTAATTATTAAAGGATTAAAGCCAAGCTGAAGCTATAAGCTTCTTCAATCATTGATACCATCCTGCAAGAAATTATTGAAGACAGCATTGAAATGTTTCTATGAATATTTCAATATACATATAATTTACTTGAGTGCTTCGTTATGTAAATCGATAGCTTTTATTATAAGTTTAGTGGCTTGGTTATTCGCAGTTGCAAAATCCAGCATATCCCACTCGAATTCATCTAAAAATCCTGAGGCATTCCGTAAACGGTTCCTAATAAGTAAAATTGAAAACAAAACAAAATATTCTATTAAAAGAAAATTCCGAATTTATAATAATAGTACACATATATCAGTTGCTACGACTCCATGCATTCCATAATTCCATTTATTATGAGGTAATATGTACATATATGATATGAGCACGTCAAGACAACTTTTCATTTTGAATGATCTAATAATACCAAAATTGACATTTTCATGCATTGACAGTGTTATTTCTTTCTTAAAAGTCAAATGTTTTGTGCATTTAGTTCATGTAACATAAACTTACTGAACGATTTCAAAAAACGCGCATACGTGCCTCACTTTCATTATGTATAAGGGAAATCGAATGCATAGTTAGTCGCGGACCAACAGAGATGCAGAAAATAAATATATGAAGTAACACGATGACATAACATTCATCTTTATTAAGAGGTCCATAATCGGCATAATACGGAAGTGCTCTTTCGAATTCACCGTCGAAAAATAACAATTTAAATAGCATTTCTACTGTAGGTAGGCCCATAAAGATTATGCCGATACTGCCGTATACAGCTGAATAAAAATGCAATAAATTTTATGGATCAAGGAAATATGGGAATCACATTTGTCATTTCCATACCCATATATTTAGCGATGATCGACGCTCCTCTCTCGGAAAATTTGTTCAATAAAAAGGTCTCGTGTGCATCGGTGATCGTTTACTTTTTCATAGAATTTTAATTTCTGAAACACAAGCACGATTTCGAAGAAAAAAAAAATCTGCCTTCTCGAGCAAAACCATTAAACGTGCTTACCTTTCCGTTATACATACAGGAGACAAATATTTTTGTCAACGTAACTGTTGCTATCAGAGTGCCACTAACATTTACTATAACTATCTCGCGATTTACTTCTAATCCGGGTCTCAATGGAGTAAGCTAAAAAGCACTAATTTTTCGTAAATAAGAAAAATCAACTCACGCTCATCAGTCAATACGCAAAAACGAGCATCACCGCTGGTATTATCGCTAAAATTAAGGCAATAGTCTGGATTGAACTGTTCATTTTTCATTTGTTAATTAATAATTTGTTTATTAATGATGTTTATTAAAATTAATAATAATGTAAAAATCGAAGTAAGAAAGTTGGCAGATTTATTGATGAGTGGTCGAGCAATAAAAATCATTTGTAAAATCACAACGTATACACTATGGCGATAATTATATATACAAGTATTAACAAAATTCGTGTAATAAATAGTGGGCAAAAATTGAACGACAGTAATCGAAAATTTACTTTTTTCAAACATGTAAAATTCTATATTGTTTAAAAATTCACAGAAGGTTCATGCGTATTTTCATATCCAACATTAGTCAATTTCGATGTCGAGTATGCTGTCTTCCTCGTTATTTATATTGTCAACTGCTGCACTCTCCTCCTCTTCATTATAATCTAATTCATCTTCATTTGTTAATTGTATTGCTGTATGATTACTGCAACTTTGACCGTTGCAGTTCCTGCAGAAATGCGAACATTTCAGACCACTTTTCCGACAACTGCATCGAGCAGAACTGCAATCAGTGGTACAGCTACAGAATACCTGTAAATGTAATCATATTTATAACACGATAACGCTTAGCATTTGAAATAAAATCTTATCATTTGTGTACTCACATTTTTCAATAAAGAATCAGGAACAGGTGAAACTCCATCGTCCAGCATTACAGAAATAAGCATGATATTGGTGGGGCTCCATCCCCAATCCAAAGGGTTTATATGTTCGTTGCTTAACCAAGTTCGAATTTGGTAATATACACGCTTTGTGTGTAATCTAAGTGCCGATTCCGTCGGAGGTAGAAATGCACATTCGCCTGTACCTGCTATAGCTGATCCTTTGTTTATTTCATAACGAAGTTCAGATATAGTCATCTGCTGAAGCTCCTCAGTAGTCAGCTTCTTACGAGGGCCCGTAATACTTTTTCCATACAAATATCTTATCACTTGCTCAGCGACTGGATAAAGTTCTTCGATCGTCTTGTTTTGTTCGTAGAAAATTCTAATTAAGTTGCGAAGTGGAGCATCTTTTTTCAGAAGATCGACAATTGATTTTTTCCCTAGACCATATAAAGCACTAGTTCCATCACAGCCAGCAAAAGCATGGGCAAATAAAATAAAATCTTGGAAGAGTTTGTTATCACTTGCTGTAAATAATTCAATATTTTTCAGAGCAGATGTAATTTTGCAGAAAAAGATATTTGCGTCAACTGGTGCGAGTCCAATAAGTAAAATTAACAAGTCAACGTCGTTGCCGATCACTGCAACTACTTGTTGTGTTCTCAAACTAAGATCAAGTGCTGTTTGAACGATGAGAAGATCTGCATCATCTGTAGCAACTGTCGTTTCAATTCCTTTCTCGTTCAGATATCTTGCTAACAATGTCACAAATTTGTATTTATTTGCTACATTGGACATAAATTTTTTTTTTGCGTCATCGTAACCATCGTATCTTCTTGTATGTCCACGTCCGGAGCCACATTCTTTTCTTTCCTTCTATATCTCTCATAAGACTTGGTACTCTTGTCACTTTCTTCTGAGTAACCATCAAACACGACTTTTGTATCCAACCCAAAATGGCTCACAACATATTTATGATAAATTTCACAAATTTGTTTGTACGTTTGACTGTGAGGCCACGGAATCCTTTGAAGTAGCCATCCTCCGTCTACTACATCGCAAAAATAATTCATACGCAAGCCAGTGCAAGAACGAGCAGTAAAATCTTTGAATAAATTGGATTTTTTCGGCTTTCTCATGAAGCCGTTGTCATCAAACAAACTGAGGGTAAGGCGACAATTCAATACTGTAATGCATCTTTTGTCTTTTCCTCATCTCCATTAAAGAAAACCGATATTCTTTGAAATAGCACAGCTGTGTTGATTACTTGGAAATCATCATGAATGTGTATACCATTTCGAACTGTGGCAAAAGTGCCGATTTTATATTTTGCCGTTAAAGCCACATTTGTCATATTCTTGCCGATCATTGTTTTAATACATTCTCTCTTCTCATCCCTTTTCGAATGCCATGTGACAATCAACTCTACAGTCTCCAATGATACCGGTAGAAAGTGATGTTATTCCTGTTCTAGTTTGGAAAAGATCATGTTGCTTGAATCAAAAAATAAACTTTTGAATGTGCTCGTCATCCTTTTTGATACGACTTTTCGTTGTATCGACGTGCTGTTCGCTGTTTGCAGATACTAAATCGGTGTAGTTCTCTAAGCTTTCCATAACTTGGAAGGTAGATGGCATTCCCAATAGATATCTTGCAACAACGCTAGCAGTGACGCCTCTGCCGTGCTTCAAGTCGGTACCGAAAAAACGATTGAGAGTTTGCTCAATGCTGATATCGCTCCAGATACCAGCAAACGCTTTGTCTGACCTCCTAATAGTGAAGTACCCTTGAGTTGTATATAAGTTGTACTCGTCTTCTGTCATTTTATCCTTCAAGTTAGCCATATCTTGAAGGAAAATTTGTAGTGCTTTCACGTAAGCCCAATGGCCAGCTGCGAGTAAGTATGGCTGCATTGCTTCGATACTTTGTAAGTTTTCATTCTACTTACCAAGGCGTTCACTTTCAATGAATCGAAGCATGATAATAACCATTTTCATATATTGAATCCATAATTTTGGTGTATCAGCAGACTTCTCAAGAGTTTCCAATTCTGTGATAAATCGATCTGGCGCTGTTGACAACAAAAAATCAGCATTATAATCACCTGCTGTTTTAGACTCTTGTGCCCATTGGCAAAATTGTGTCATGTAAGCTTTTGTCCCTTCGTTCATGCCGTTGATCCTTTTACAAATAATTATTCCAAGGGCTGTAAATGTCAAAATATGACCACGTACCGATCTGGAAAAAGCATAATCAATCAACATTTTCTTCACCGATTCTGCAGCGTAGACTGTTGCCCATAAATCCTCGAGGCCGCATTCTGCCATTATATGACCAATCGCGTTTAGAAATGACAGTAGTAAATGGAATCCGCCAAGACGAACAACAATTCGTTTAAAGTTTTCATCATCTGACAGTTCAACTATTTTCCGAGATTTCAGCCACAGCGGTAAATCGAATGTGACAAAAATAGTATGCTGTCCACATTCGTTGGCCTTGATTATTGCATATGCTAATGCTGAATGTAAAATAGCCATATCATGGGGTGGTCCATTTACGAACGGAAGGCACTCAATAAGCGAGACTGAGTAAGATGACTCTCTGTAAATGTGCTCCGTGAATCCTTTCCATGAAGGTGTACCTGATACCGCATTCGCTTTAGCCATCAAATAACTTACATAAGTTATTGGAATGAGTTTGGGATCACGATCGAAGGACAGGGTATCGATATCGACGAACGTAATATTTTTCAATTTGTCCTCGTTGCTACAATTGAAAGGTATTATCGGGATAGTTTCTTTTGCGGCTATTTCTTCAGCTCGTGGCATCTTCGAACATTTTGTCGATCCTCCTTCATAGATAACTTCGCAATGCGGTATATCGACAGCAATGCCTCCAAGGCAATGAAATGTCTCATGACCAGTCAATGTACCGACATTATGATCCGTATTGTCGAATACAAATTGCACAAATCATCGGGTCAGTGGAAAAAGATCCCACCTCCAACAAGTAGTTTTTGGATGTGTGATTTCAAATTCGAACAATTGGAGGTGTGATTTTCCGTTTGAAAAATTGGATGTGTGATTTTTTATCTAGCAAACTGGAGGTGGGATTTTTGCAAACTACTTGTTGGAGGTGGGATCTTTTTCCACTGACCCGACGATTTGTTTTATCAACGTTTGGATTTATTAATTTGTTTGAGTTTAAAATATCCAAGTGCAAACTTTTTCAATTAATTTTTCGAGCATATAGGATATTAATTTTGCATTAAAATAATGGAAGAAAATCTCCCGCTAGACAAATGGAGCATTCTGTAAATTTTTGAAAAACAACTTATTAACGTAGTCGTGAAAAATATCCATTAAAAACACCTTGTTTCTCTACTTGAAATAAATAACAATCAATAGACAATATATGTTTATTAAAGCTTCATATAAACTCTATCTCACAGCAATTGTTGCTTTACAAATAATTTTATAAACGTAATAAATTAAAAAAACGTTACGACTATAAATTTGAGAATGGGTAATGTAACTTTGCATAATCATACATAAATTTCATTCATCTAATTCTTCCAATTCCAACGAGAATTAGAAAATGAAGAAAATGCTATTTGATTTCAACGCCCATTTCCCTTTCCCACGGCCGTTGTCGCCAAGCAGCGCATCTCTCTTTCTCCTCCCGCCGAATCGCCGAAAATTCGCGCGAAAACTTTTGCCTATCGTCGCTTGAAACGCGCGTGGGCCTGAGGATATAAATACCCCCCGCGCAGCGCGGCTGCGTTTAGTCCTACCGCAGAGGAGTCCGCTGCTGTTCGGCGTGCGAGAGAGTGAATCAAGGTTGACAAGGCTTCTCTAATTGTCTGAGTGTTTCTGCGTAAGTAAAAGTGATACAACTGTGCGATTGTGATAAATTATATTGCGCTTGGGGATTGGTTCATTGAGCCATTATATACGTTAAATTTGCAGTATAAAATGACACCCAATGAACTTTTATCCAAGAGCAATTGCAACGTTCGAGTTTATTTATTTATTTTTTTTTTCATCGAGTGCCTTCGTGATGTTCGTGAATTTTCGTTAATTTTACATAATGCAAATTTTCGCTCTATCACATGATGTTTGACGGATAATCCAAATTTTATAACCATCCATCTTCATCATGTAATAATGCGATCGTCTGCCGAGACAAATGAAAGAAAAACATACAAAGTCAAAAGCAAAGTCGTCGTTCGTCGTCCGTTAGAGGTGAGTGTATATCTAGTCTCACGTTGTTTGTTTGATTCGTGACTAGATTATACACTCCGATCTCTACCCGGCGAAAAATTCGCCGTTTGAACATCATTTTTGAGTTTTGTCAAATTATCTTACTTGCATAGTTTTCCTTCTCGAAAGTATTGCGAGTCGGCGTCATGTTTGTTTTCGTTGGGATTTGAATGTCAACGGTTATTATTTCGATCAGTTTGGATGTTGTTTATTCAATTTCATGTCATTTCATTGTTTAAATTTTAAGATTCTATCGATATTCATGCGAGAGTTGGAGAAACAATTAATCGAGAAAATTGTTAATAGTTTTGATTGGAGAAATGAATTATTTGCAAATGGCATATCACAATTAGAACTATATCAATTTTCTATGGTACAAGCGTCGTTTACGGAAATTCGAAGTGTCTGCTGTAATCGAACAAACGCAGAATGATTTTGAGTTCTTTCTCAGTGTCATGGAAAAATGAGGTATAACACAGAGAATGCTTGAAATAAATTCTGCGAGAAATCATCGAATTCGCTACTGAAATACATGGAACTTTTTGGCTACGTCAACGCTCTACAGGGATTTCCATAAAAGTTTTTTCTGTGAAATGAAATATTCAAAATTACATATCACAGTCGAAACTTTGCAGAAATTCTCTGTCAACGGTCATCAACGAAAAACAAATTCAAACTGTTCGGCGTCGGTCGAGTCAAAACATGGTTGCCGCGCGAGAGTCGTATAGAAACATCATCACATAAGTTTTTTTTGTATAGTTGAAATTTTTGAAACGACAATACAATTAAAACTTTGATGATTTTCTATGATCAATCATCAATTCACCTCCGCAAGAAAAAGTCAAGATGTACAACTGCAAAAAGCACAGAACATTCTTGAAAGTTTTGATTGCGATATGTTCGAAATAAAATTATCGCATCGCATCGTAAACTTTCTGGAAACGTTCTGTGAGTAAACAAGTCATACGTCGCGCGAGAAGATCAACGAACTGCTGTATATAATAGGACGATTTTCTTTGCAAAATGATCGTTTTTCAGTTGAACATATCGCAGGAAAACTTTCGCAAAGATTTTCGTGAACGATCATTTAATTTTGCAGACAAATTGAAGAAACGAATTAAAGTTATATTGAGTCGAAAATTGTGTATAGATTAAAATCTACGTAACTGTCAAACATAACAACGGAGTTTTGTCAATATTTGTATAAAGTTTTTATCCGTCATTTCCCGCACTGAAAAATGGTACCTATTGTAAAAAGAATGTCTATTTCACCTGCCCAAATCATTTCATAATTTTTCATACATCATTTCATTCGTTACTTTCATAATAAAATTATTCATCAATCCGTCCAGGCAGCCGTTATTATTGCTGTATACGCAATGTATTAGCTACCAGCAGTCAAAGTCGAAGAAATACTAAAATCTCGCAGTTACAGCTGACTCATCACAACAGACGCAGCGATACTCGGGCAGAAATCGCACCATCAACGGACCTGTTTGTGCGATCAAACGACCCTGGCTGCAACGCGTTTCGCCTTTATATAAATAATGTAAGTGAAATTTTAAAGGCTCTATTCGCTGGTATGTGTATATCATGAATCATCACAGCCTTTAGAGCTTTAAAATTTTGCTTCTGTAACGACGACGCCGAATTTGGGGAGAATCGAGTTCATTCGCGGTCATCTTTTCTTTTTCTCATATTTTGATTCGAACTTCCAAAGACATAATACAACATTCACGTTACAAGTTTTGAGCGATGGTCATTTTTATTTATTGCTGCGGTTCGAATTTGTAATGCGATGATCAGCATGTATTGAGGGCAATTGTTTAAGTATGATTATTCAAAAAATATTTATTCGTTTATGTCATGACGACGCAGCATTTAAATACTTTATTATACCAATGAATACAATGTGAAAATGTATATAATTCATATCAATTCACAACACTGTATAATTCATAAACGCAGTTATACATATACTGCGAAAATACAGAACGTTTTGTCTAATTCATTCAAGCAAAACATATAACTAATAAACCATGATTTATACGTTCAAATATATTGTATATCGCTTGAAAAATACTCCAAATAGTTAAAACAATCTAAATAAACGACGTTGTATTCAAACTACATATTACCTACAACGAATACGATGTGAAAATGTAAAATCAATTCTGCGCCCCAATTTATTTATGCAAAACAGAAAGAAACGATGGTGAGTTACGTGCAAATATTATATACTTATGTATGTTGTTAAAAGAACGATTCTGAAATACTATTATAACTATACCATTCAATATTCAATTAATATTTTGCAGAAAAAGAGATTTAATTAATTTCAAGTATTGAAACCTATTTTTATAAGTATTTTCAAATAACTAACAAATAAATGCGTCAATTAATATACATACTTTATGAACATTCGAAATAATCTTAGCCATGTTATTAGAATATATAGTATAGCTGTATCGACTGTATATACGCAGTGTACCATAGATGTATAAAGTGAGTACAGTGTACATACACACAGTGATATAAGCTTGATTGCTTGATAATGACTCGGACAGACTTTTAAATTACTACGCGCATTGGTGCGCATTGGCGGGTCAACATGGCGATGCTGAAGAATGTTGTTACTATTTACGAAAATTTAAAACAAGAATGGACTAAAACTCCTAGTAATTTGAAAAAATGTGGTGAACTCTTGACGCAGCTTAAGGTAGGCTATAATATTTATTGATATGAAAGCTCTAGTATTTAATTTCAACTGAAGAAATTAGATTTTTATCATTATAACCTAAAATGTGGTTTGTTGATATTCAAATTTGATATGTCATTGTACTAGCTTGTTGATGTCTATATTTCAAATCGATTTAAAAGGCTGTAATTTAAAAAAAGTTTGATACCTATTTGTATGTGCTAATTTTATGATTTATAAATTTATTTCATGTTTATTTTTCAGGTTGCTTTGACAAGTTTGACATTTTTACCAACATCAAATAGTCAAGCTTCTCAGAAAGAACTTTTGATTGCAAGTGAGTTGAAAGTACAATATTTAAAACTTTTTTTCAGTAAAAGGCAGATAAAATTTACTTGTCAATAATTGTAGGAGACATTCTGGAAATCGGAGCGCAATGGAGCATTGCCATGGAGGATATTCCGTCATTTGAAAGATACATGGCTCAGCTGAAGTGTTATTACTTTGATTACAAATCTAGTCTCCCAGAATCTGCCTTCAAGTATCAACTCTTAGGACTGAATCTGTTATTTTTATTATCGCAAAACAGAGTTGCTGAGTTTCATACAGAATTGGAGCTTTTGCCATCTGACCAGATTCAATCAAATATCTACATCAGACATCCTCTTAGTCTAGAACAGTGTTTGATGGAAGGATCTTATAATAAGATTTTCCTTGCCAAAGGAAATGTGCCAGCAACATCTTACAATTTTTTCATTGATATTTTGTTGAATACAGTCAGGAATGAAATTGGAGCATGCATGGAAAATGCTTATGACAAAATTTCAGTGAAGGATGCACAGAGGATGTTGAATCTGGTTTCAGAAAAGGAAATGATTGCTTTTGCTGATAAGAAGAACTGGAATCTTTCAAAAGATCGTTACTTTTATTTTAGTGCACCTAGTGAGAAGAAAGTGGAAGAACCGATTCCAAGTTCTGATTTAGTTACTCTTGCCATTGACTATGCAAGAGAACTTGAAATGATCGTATAAACTTTTATTTAAGTTGAAAGTATTGAATAATATTAACTTTTTGTACTAATGATCTGATTTAGTTATGTAAGTCATAATATTAATTTAATAATCATCATAATCATCGATTGCAAATCATACTATACCTATAAATTTTTGTAATTTTTTCCCTCACAACTCAATGCTCAATTTAATCAATTATTGACATATTTAAAAGTGATAATGAATCACAAGAACATCTTTGGTAATTCAATTGAAAAGCCTTTCGTAAATCATCATGTTATAAATAAGACAAAATTTATAAAATTATAAATTTGCAATGCATAAATTTAACATAAAAGAAAAATGAAGTACCTAATGCAGAATAATTCAATACTTGTAAAAAAAAATTCTCGTCATCTATTTATTATGGAAATTGAAAAATCCTTAAAAGGTAATCCTTCTCAAGCGAATTATAAGTAGGTATCTATATCTACACAATATACACATTCGTGATTCAAGCTACCGCAAAACAACGATCGCTCAGTATTCGCTATACAGTGTTTATCGTAGATGGCAGCATCGGTCGTTCGCTCTCTCTCTTTCTCTCTCTTGGCAGTCCGAAGCAAACACATTTACACATCCACATTAAGTACACTCATCACCCATAAATCACATCGTTCTCTCTCGCTCGCGCGCGCAGCCAAGGAATCCTCTCTTCTCCATTACTGCGCTTGTCGCTGTAGTAGTAGCAGCAGCAGCCAGTAGTTTAGTATAGGTGCTGCGCGCGAGAGGAAAAAAAAATGGAAGCTGAAAGAAAAGTGCTCGGCTGCTGAGAGCACATCTCATACGCGAGTTTTTTTTTTGCCATCTTACGACGAATAGTACCTGTTGTGTTTTGGCTTCTCGACAAAATTCGAAAGCCCATAGAACGAATTACACGACACGCGCGCGCTCGCACATACACACACTCCGTACTTACACGAACACGAACGCCTAGAAAAGAAAGGGAGAAAGAGAGAGAATGTTGTTCTGCCTGCAAGAAGACGACGTCGCCGTCGCGAAGTGCTCATCCTCTTGGTTCTTTGGAACAGTAGCTGCTGAGTATTACCAAGAAATCGAGTAGTTTGTGTGAGAAACTCGATAGAGAGGAAAATAGAGACGAGAAGCAATCTATTTCTGGCTGCTATCGGTGTGTGCGCGCTCTCTTTCTCTCACTCTTTGATAGCCACTCTCGGCAAGAGCTGATCACTTGTTGACGAGGTACACCTGCCTCCGAAGATGTTGACTGGGAGTCGTTTATTGGACTGCACTTTGACGATACAGTGTTTCTCGTGATAAGTTGAACAAATGCGATTTTTGTGTGAACAGCCAGTGTTTTGGCTTGTGGAAACAATTATTGATGAGGCATTTTGGCATTGTGTGTCAATTGATGAACATTCTCTTATTGACTGTGCTTAGGAAACAACTGTGCCAAAAAGGTACTTCAATTATCAATGTTTCATTCAATTGTTTTGCATGGAAAGTATTTCATAAAAAAAACAAAAGCATCTCAAGCTTTAGAAACTTGTAGCTTTATCAACATTGAAAAAGTGTTTTCAGTTAAAAAATGCAATTTTCAGTCAATGTCTTGTCACAGTCATTACAAGTAAAGCAATGTTATGCTTGTTTCATGTTTCAGGTTATTAATTGATGAAAAAACTTTTACTTCGAGTAAATAACTCGATTGTTTTATAAAAATTGAAGAAAGATACTTTTCAACATTTTTATTGATATTATAATTCTCTCAACATTATTGAAAGTATTATGTAAGTAGCAACAACTTTTTTCTAATAAAAAATCATAAAAACACAATATTTCATCTATTTTTATTTATAGATCACAAGTATGATTGGAAACAATTCCTAATCAGGCAAGAAGGCATTGAAGAGACTTGAAAAAACTAAAGTGTGAAATTCAAATTTATGAATAATACTTGAGTATCAAAGTTGATTGGTTGGATTACAATTTTATTGTAACTACTCAGTTTTCCTGTGATTAGTAATTTCAACTACAATATTAGAATCGTAATAGAAAGTACTTTTATTCAGTGAGAGACAGTTTATTGATAAATAAATGGTTCTTTTGCACTATAAGAAAAATTGCAAAATTCGGAATAATTTTTCAAAATAAAAATAAAGTTGATATCGGATAAAGTAAGTTAATCGACTCTAAGAGGATGGCATATCGTATAACTTTAGAGTGTGGCGATTCCTCCTGTTTGAGAGCCAAAAAAACTCAAGAGGGTTATACACATGACTGGGAAGTATATGTCAAAGGAGTTGACAATGCTCCAATTCACCATTACATTGAAAAAGGTATGACTATTAATCAAATATAATTATTAGATTGTTAAAAGATTTTAATGTAAAATGAGTATTTGAAAATATTTCATCAAACCAATTCAATTTTTTAATTGATAAATTTATACATATGCTTTATTTTAGTTGTCTTCAATCTTCATGAAACATTTCAAAAGCCAAAGCGAATAATCAAGGAACCTCCCTACATTGTTAAAGAGTCTGGATATGCTGGTTTTGATATTCCAATTGACATTTTTCTAAAAAACAAACTTGAGCCAAAGAGGATTCAAATTACATACAATTTATACTTGGAACAAAGTGGTCCAGCAGTGAGTCACGTTTCACATCACAATCACACTTTCCTTGCTCCTCCAGATGAATTTAGGAAAAAGTTACTCAAAGGTGGTGCTGTAAGTAACAAATAGAACATTCAATTTATTCTAAGTTTTTTTAGATTATTTTCTATTTAATACTCATTATAAAATTCTCTTCTAGATGCCAATTTCTAGTACTGAAAGTGCATCAGAAAAAAGCGAAGTCAAAACTCTACCAATGGTGGGAAAGCCTAAGCTCAGTGGTAATGATAACAAAAAGCATCGGATACCAGAGCAGAAACTAACAAATTCTTTTATGGACATATTTGGGGACCCTGTAAAGACTGCCAAAGTATCCTTAGAAAAGAAACCCGTAGAAAAATCTGTAAGCTCTAAAACTACTCTCGCAGTCCCTGAAAAGTCTGAGAAAATTGATAAGAGTACAAAGCCAAAACATAGTCCACATAAAGATAGCAAAAAGGATAAGTCGTTTGAAGAGAAGAAGGAAAAGAGGGACAAAGAAAAGGATGCTGTCAAAGATAAAGATAAAATTAAGGAAAAATCTAAAAGGTCATCGAGTCCTAGTAGTAATAAGGTAAGCAGAAAATACTATAACAACGAATTTTATTTTTTAGGATTATGATAAAAATCATCATTATATTTTTTAGGTAACTCATCACAGTTCAGAAAGTAAAAGACCCTCTTCACCCATGTTAATGAAGAAACCGACAACCCCTCCACCAATTCCAAAACGACCGTCTTCACCATCTTCAAAGTTGAAAGAAAAAGAAAGCAGAAAAATTGCAGAGCCCGAAAAAGAAAAGGAGAGGTCTAAAGAGAGTTTTAAAAGTAATACGGATGAAAGTAAAAGTGATAAAAGTGAAAAAGAAAGCAAAAGTGAACGTAAGAAAGATAAAAAGAAACATAAGGAAGATCGTGATAAAGAAAAGAAAGAGAAGCACAAAGATAAAGAAAGAGAAAAAAGTAGGGATAAAGAAAGCGTGAAAAGTTCGGAGAAAAAGATTGAAAAGCTTGAAAAACCAGAAAAAGAGAAATTATTGGAAGTAAAACATTCGAAGGAGGAAAGAAAATCGCCAAAGCCCGTCAAGGAGGTCGAGAAAGTCAAAGAAGAAAAAATTGTAAAACCGGAGAAGATCGAAAAGCACAAAGAATCAAAAACTGAAAAATCCGACAAATCCAAGCACAAACATAAAAAGAGAGAAAAGAAGGACAAGAGAGATGGAAGTAAAGATAGAGAGAAGAAAGAAAAACGAGAGAAATCAAAAAGTTCAATTGAAAAGCACAACGAAGTTGTCAATCATACTTCTACATCTTCGGTAAGCTTAATTTTAGTTAATTAGAGCTTAGTAACTGCAAAATGACTAATTAATATTGTCTTTATTTCGTGTAAATTTAGGCCACACTACGTGTACCAGAGGCACAAAGTCGAGACAGCAGCGATTCCGGATCCGACGATGAAGATTCTGTTAGCAAAAACAGAACGCCTAACCCAGTGAAAAAAGAATCCGTCTCGCCGTCACCTCCGTCAGAAACGCTCAGGTCTATGTCTCCTCCACCGCCACCCGTTAGCGATCCGAAAAAGGACAAGAGCGACAAGAAGCGCGAAAAGTCGAAGAGTAGCCGAGAGGATAAGGAGAAAAAGAAAAAGAGGAAAAGCGAAAGTAAAGGTGACCTTTATTTTAAAATAAATTCGATGAAATAAAAAATGACTTGGAATTTCCACGTTTAATATTGATGAAAGTCCGGGTGACGAATAGAGAAAAAACGTGTTAACGTGTTACGTGCTGATCATTCTTCGAATTTCAATATCATGTTTTTGTTGAATTTACTACAATTATTATCGAATTATTTTCAAAAATGCATAACTTTACTTAATGATTACAAGCAAAGATCGTGGCATATAAAAAAAAAAGATTTCCATAAATATGTCTGACTAAATCGGATCACTACTACTGATACGGTTATAGAAATTATAGTACGCGATTCTTATTTCGAATCAATTTTTATCATCTCCTAAATTGACATGAATCTAATTGTTTTGATGTTCTTTGTAGGCTTAGAAGATGAAGTAACACCGAAGAAACTAAAACCCGAGCGCGATCACTCGACCTCGCCGCTGGTAGAACCAGTGTCTTCGAGTCAGTCGCCCATAGCGGCGAACCTCGACGCGGTGCACTCGAAGATAAAGCATGAGCCAGGCATGGCAATGGATACGGAGCCGGCGACGGGTGACAGCGAACAAGTGGCCCCCGACTCGACCAACAGTACACTCGTCGACACAGAAGAACCGCCGGTCTTTTCCGAAGACTACGTATCTCAGCTCAAAGATCTCCAGCAGAAGATTATGACGTTGCAAGACAACCAGGAACTTCAGCGAGTGGTACAAGTGATCGCCGAGACTGGACAATACGAGATCACGAAGAAAACCTTTGACTTCGATTTGTGTGCACTGGATAGGCGGACAGTTGCACGACTGCAACAGTTCTTTGCCTCGTGACCGACGACTGCACTTCAGACGGTAACTCATTAATGAAGAGAGATTCAAAGAGAGATAGAGCTTTTGCAGACAGAATCTTTAAGAGTCAATTGTGATGCCTAATTAGTGGTTGCGTAATGATCTTTAAAATAAATTTTATCTGGAAAAGAATTTTTGAAACTGCATCTACGTTTACTTTCAGATATATTGTATGCAATGAGACTCATTTCATTTTATCTGACTTTCTTTAATTTTTTTTTATCCAAACAGATCGGAAAATAAGAAAGTTCGTCGATTTTTTTTCCGAATGATATTTATCAAGCCTTATCAAGGTTTTATTTGAAACTTGCAGATTTTCATTACGTATCACTGATTCGCTATCAAATTTGATCGTAAAGTTCTTGACGTACTAAAATAGGTTTAAATTTGTAAATAGACTTTTATCGTAATAAAACGCTTAAGTCCGTTCATTGTGAGGTTCGCTATATGTGCCGAAAGTAGGGGAAATAATATAAGATGTTTATAAGACGTAGATTATGTTCATTCAATAAGAGCTTATCGTATTTAACTGTCGAAGTTTTCTTTTCAATTTTTTGTCGATTGAGTATTTCATTAAGTATCCTATTGAAGGCGCGTACTCTTATATCATTAAATTCGATGCTTGGGTAGATTTTTTCATTGACAAATAAGCAAAACTATATACAATGATGTCAACTAAAAAAAAATACTTTCAAAATTTTTGTTGTTGCATAAATAGAAAAATTGCGTTGATCTTATTATACAGAATAAATTGATTATTTTGAATAATACATCAAGTACAATAGGAAAACTTGAATTTTATGTTAAAAACGTTTTTAAAATAATAACATCATGTTATTTAGTAAAAATGATTTTATTGTTGCAAAAAATGAAATAAACATTGACACAGAACTACATCACAATAATAAATACATAAAATTATTGTAAGAGAAATAACTCATAATATTCTCAGTATTTTCATGACATTTGTGAAATGACAACGCTAGATTATTAGCACACAACAAAAATTAATACTGATAACTATTACTAGGCGCATAAATTGATGCTGAGAAAAAAGTTTTTTTTTTTCGACTAATCGCACCGGCAATGAGTTATCGAGTTTAAACTTTCTATGTCTTCTGTCATCAATCAAAATAAGTGCGATGGACAATTGAAACATACGGTGCAAACATTGAAGACAGTTCCCTAAGCATTTACATGCACAAAGAAACATAATAGATATAATAATGCATCAATATAGATCAAAATTTTAATTTTACATGTATAAATGTATGTATATATATATATATATATATATACTTATGATCATTTTAATAATTTCAATCAAGCATGCATATTTTTGAAACATTCATCGAATAAGCTTTGAAACATGTGTTTTAATTGTACGTTCAACTTGGAATTTCTTATTATTGCTAATCCTTGATTAGACCAAATGTCAAGATGAAGTATTTGTCGTACAAAACGAGATAGATCTGGGGGAGATTTTTTCAAGCAGCTAAATTACAAAATAACAAGTTTTGTCATTGATGTATTTGATTATTTTTTAGAATATTATTTAAAACTAATGCCGTGGGCATTGAGTGAATATTGCATGCAAGCATGAATGATATAAATATAAACGATCTTATCTAACAGGTAGAATTTCTTTTTACGAAAGGTATATAATATTAAATATTTATATATTTGATTGTCAAATAT
This sequence comes from Galeopsomyia nigrocyanea, assembly GCA_035047105.1. Taxonomy (NCBI): domain Eukaryota; kingdom Metazoa; phylum Arthropoda; class Insecta; order Hymenoptera; family Eulophidae; genus Galeopsomyia; species Galeopsomyia nigrocyanea. The sequence continues at coordinate 18,006 of JAWWMK010013652.1, forward strand.
TTACAATAAAATTTTTTCATTAGTAATTTTTTTATATACTCACGCTACTCATTGTGAATGAAGTTTTAGCAACTAATACAGAGTATCTGTAAAGGACATGTTTTGGTATAATCTCGTAAAACGAGTGCATAAGTATAACAAAAACTCCGAGCGTTATAGATTATTTGAATCAAACGATGTAACTGAAATGATGGTATGAAATATGTGAACTGAAATTGAGAACAATACGAGCCTATTAAAAGTAGCTTATAATTTTTGCGAACAAAAATATTTTTCCAGGGTACTTTTAAATTATTACGATCAAAAAAAGTGAATATTTCTTGTCCAATAAACCAACGATATCTTGTACGATTTAAAAATATTTGCAATACTACAATAATGTATATTGGGTATAAATGTAAGAAGCTCACGTGCCAAATGGATTGCAAAAGTTTCGCGAGCTGTGGCATGTTCAGCGAGTTTGGAAATTTATTTATCAGTTGCTATCGTTAAAAATCTTATTTGTTTGAATGCTTTATCAATGAAATGTTTTTTCTAGCTTTTGTTTTACGTAGCTCGAAATATACGCGAGTCTACGAATAATGTTTTGAGAGAAATTATGTGAAATCTATTAATAGTCTCTGCTGAAAATACTTTTTGTTTGGATTGTAACGCCGAAAATTTCAGAAAAATATCCGAATACATATTTTAAATATAAAAATGTCAAGCCACGGGATATGATGATATCTGAAATACGTTTTGTTGAAATATATAAATTATCAATTTCAACAAACAAAATGAAAATTTAATGATGACATTGCTAAACAAATCTAACGGTGCAAAATAGCAGTCGAAAAATATTCAAATACGATGAATAATTCTTGAAATCTAAATTAAGATGATATTTTCATCGAAAATTGAAATTATGAATATGAGAGAAATGATCTCCCAAAGAATTACATATAACCGTAATGAGATCGTTTACCTCTTTGTCACTACTATACAATTTTTCTTGTATATATACGGAAAAGTACACGTGCTTATGCGTGCGCCAAAATAAAAAAAATAGGTATTGGGAGAAATGCATTTTCTAATGATCGTAATTTTTATACATAGTCAATTTGTACGCGAAAAGAAAAGAAATTGAAAGTTTTTTCGACAGTGTTTACTTTTTTGAGCTTTCTAATCATGTTTAAATGAGTGAAAGTCATTGGTAAACATACAATGTAGTACTTAAGGAACAAGTAACTAATTTTTAGAAAATGTCATGGATCTCCAAATGCGTTTACCGTTGCACATACATATAATGATTGTGTTCATTGTGTATTTCTGTACGTAGATATACATCAAAACGGATAAAATGCCAGCTATTTTTTGTGAGCATGCATATCGCATACAGCGAGATTAATTAGCTCATGTTACCCGCACTGAAGTTCCAAAAAACAAAAAAAAAAACAAAAATCAACACACATGACGTACGCATTAGAAGAAAATTTGCATGTGTGCTTTCCGAGTACCGTGTGTTTGTTGTTATATATAATTAACGTTGATATTGTGTTGCGTCTCCACTAACCGATTGATAATTTATTTCTGTTATAATCCTAGGATAATTCAATCGTAAAAGTACGAATAAATCGAAAGAAGAAAAAAATAAACGAAAAAAAAAAAGAAAAAAATGTAAGAGTTTTCGCCGAGTTCTGTCACGATATGCCAATTCTCGGCTTGATATATACATAATACCTATCGTATATATACGTCTCTCTCGACTGATGACATAATCATGTCCGCGTAAAGAGGAAAGACTTGAGCAATGTACAGTGTTTTTTCATTTCTATTTTCTTTTTTTCTTTGTTATTTTATTTAGTATCTAGACAAATGAAATGCGGTATAAATGCGATTAACGAATGGTTGTACCTAATTATATATGTACGAATAATACGAATATATAATTATATACATACGACTTTGGATGATCAATTTTAAAAAGACTCGGCATTTTTTTCCATATATAAAAAATGAAGAAAAAAAACACTTTTCCGCGCCTAGCGAAATGGGAGAGACTAAACAAAGGTTCGTTTGTATGCAATGAAATTTATAAAATTAATACGTAAGGTTTATCAAATTAAGTATATACCTACACAAATAAAGTTCAAATCCGTCAAATAATTCAATTCTTCTTATTTCTTGCCTGACTACTCCATTACTTTTTTCATTTCTCTTTAATCAAACATTTCTTTAAACGTTTGATTTTACTTTTTCAATAAAATTACATGTCATGAAACTATTTCAAAATAATAAATCCATATATTTTATACACGTTTCGTGAATAATAGAGTGGTTATTGTGATTTGCATATAAGGAGCGTCATGCCATTCAGTAATTTCATCAATCTAGCTATCATAAAGTGCGAAAAATTACATTCTATTTGTATTTACAATGGTTATTCTACTTATGCTTTTGATACGCAGCTTATTCGAAGCATAAAATTAAAACACAGATAAAAACTGCATAATGTCGGTCCTCAGAATAAAAAGACAATCACGGCAATTGACAAATGACAATGGCATGCGCATAGTGCATAATGCAGTGAACTATTGTATGTGCCCGTGCTCGTTAAAAGCAGCGACATAGCAAGTATTTTTCTCCCAATGATAGTGGCTATGAAAATATCTTGTGAAGATCAATTACAAACTACAAAGAAAACAATGACAATTTGAATATATATAAAATCAGTATAAACTCCAATTTTGTTATACACTTTGGTAGTAAGTATATTGTTTCAGATTTCTGATAATTCGCAGAATAATATATTAAAATCAAATCGATTTTGCTTAAAAACTATAATTATACTAGATTGCAGTTAATCCTTGCTTGTTTCACTTAGTGAGCGAATTTGTAGTTCGCGGTATAATTATTGCTTATTTTATTGATTACGTTAAATCAATTGTCATATGATTATTTCACTTTCATTTTATAAAACGTTTATTAACAAAAAATTCTTAATACAAATTACAGCTTTTCATTTCATGCGTCATTTTTACAAATTTTGTTTTTCATGCCGAGAATTCCGAGGACTATCAGCTTTCGGCGTAACTTATAAGCTGAGTAATCAAAAGACTAAAATTTGTTAATTAAGAATAATTAATTTTAATATATACGCGACTGATATTTGGTCGATGCGGTTCCGAATATTTTTATTTTACAGAGAAACAAATGTAATCCTCCTCTCCCACTCTTGTCGTGTGTTTTCTCCCTCATCAAATTTACCGGTTTCAGTTGAAGTATTGAAAGCTTGCTCGAAATGTAGCCAATCTAATGGGTTACCAGAAAACGTTGGTAGTTTCGGACCTGACATTCGATGAACTTGAATGAGATTTGAGGCTTGTAAACTATTTTCTCGCGATTCGTACGATTTTTCCATTATATCAGCCAATCGCGAAACCGGATCTAACGACATGTTGTTATCATTCATGAAATTGAACTGCGCGTTTTGGTGACTCTGCACTTCCGTACTACTAAAGATACGATTATTCCTAGCGCTATGGTATAACCAACTTCAACCTCTTCTACAGCGTCAACGTCTTCGTCGACTTCGTCGGCGTGTTTGCCGCTACTGGAATATTTTTTCATCTTGCGGCAGGCCAACTAAGATCAAAACAAAAGGGGAGCCGAACTAGCTACATGTATAATTGAGCCTGAGCAGAAAACGATGCGGACTCCAAATGTCGCACTCCAAGCTCACACGGTTTCCAACAAAGGAACCATCTCAATTTTATTACCGTCATGAGCTAAAGAGGCTCATCGCGCTGGGGTCACCAGTAGAATTCAACAATAAAACTAGAGCATCCTCGTCACAAGAGTAATAAAAGTCAATCCTACCGACTCCACTTCGACCTTCCAAAATTCTCACTTTTAAATTTGCCAAATGCCCAAATTTGGAGTTGCGGGTGGAGCGAGAAAAGAGTATAAAAATCATGTCTCGAATTTGCAAAGTGTGCAGTACGCTGGAGGCTATCAGTGGACAAGGGTCAATATAGTTAGTCGTTATAAGCTGATTGTGAGAGCGCACCTAGTAAATATGTGGGGATTGGGTAATTAGGCATAGGTTAATGCAATGAACTTTAGAAATATTAAAACTAAACTCAGATTTATTCAGAAATCATTCAAACTTTTGGCTCGTTAAGCGGTCAGCGCTACTGCATGTGCACTCTACAGAGGCTTCCCGACAACTGAGTGACGCTGACCCTCGGCCCTTGGCCTAGCCTCTCGAGCCGCGTCGCTTTCCCTTATTTTATGACTGCGTCTAAATCTACACAATGGATTTATTTCAAAATAAAAAGACTTTTTCTACATGTAAGATTATCTTAGG
>JAWWMK010013683.1:0-22313 GCA_035047105.1 Galeopsomyia nigrocyanea
TCCGACTCGCTGCGAGACTATAGAGAGAGAGAGAGAGAGAGAGAGAGAGAGAGAGAGAGAGAGAGAGAGAGAGAGAGAGAGAGAGAGTAGGAGAGTGGGAGCCGTTTGACGGGCTGCTGACCTAATAATTATTTTACTCTGCGCGGGGAAATGTCCATTTCGACGTCGGATTTTCGGCTACATGATTAATGTTCTTATTACGGATTATACATGCTGAATAGGCACGAGAAATAAAAGTAGGCATTTTTGTTCTCGCAAGAAAAAAAAATGAAAGTCGGATGTTTGATATCGTGTAACATTTGAATATTGAAAAAAGTTTTGAGCGTGCATTTTAACATGCATATGAATTCTCACTGTAGTATGATCTATCGATCTCACTCACTCAATATTCTCTCACAAAAGTCCATTGTAATATCTACCCCTGGAATATTGGCATCCATCACATATACCTTTCAATAGGAAAACAGCGTAACGAAGGAAGTTCATTTTCATTTTCAATATCAGTTCCGCTATTTTTATTGCGGCGTTAGAAAACGAAGTTTATGGATTTCTATATTTGAGCGATATCACTGAAATGAAAATTGCGATATTGCGCTTTTGAGGTTGTTATATGTATTTTTCATTTTGTATAAATAAAATTCTCGTGGTGCAATTTCTACTGAGCAAGCACCTTTTGAAGAAAACCCATACCCAATAGTTCAGATCTTGAAAGTTGACAGAATATGCGGTACAGCTCAAGACCGGCCCAATTTCACGCGAGAACGGCATATATGCAAAGCTACATGAGTGTGTACGCGTCAAATATATATATACCTTCAACTCGGCCCCTCTTGCTCTCTCTCTCTCTCCCTTCCTCCTGCGCGCTCGATGCAATTTCGGCACGTTTCCAAAACATCTTCTCGCCTCTCCTCGGGGGGTGGATATATGCGAGGGAGGAGCTTTAGTATCGGCCGAGTGCCGCCGCTGTCGCCGTGTCTGCTTGAGAATGAGATTACGGAGGGAAATTGGTGCCGCGTTGAAAAGACTAGTCGATTTTTATTAGGCGCGGAGGATCGACACTTCTTCTTTTTTTTTTTCGAAAGACAGTATAATGCACTTTACTTAAGTTTGATAGAGTAGTGCATAATATGTCTGGAGCTAATTGTATCTGACTTATTTTTTGAAATTATATTAAATATTCATCAATAATGCTCTTGTATTCACCTTTGAGCATCGCGAATAAATTCATTATTCAAAAATATTGTTTCAACTATCGATGAAATATAATTCTGCTTTTGGCAGACTTGTTAAAGTTAAATCAGTGGCGATATTGAAGTTTCACGCATAAATTCACATTGTCAATGATAAGCATATGAATGTACATGACGAATGATGCCTTATATAAAGTTTACAGTGTATCACACGCTTTTAAATGCAAGCGTGTGGAATTTTATGGATGAACTGCAAATATTCAATAAGGATCGACCGACCATGAAAAAATGTATAAAATGAAAATAAGTCTTGATAATCGAAAAAAAAGTTGTCTTCAGATTTAATAAAATCCTACGAACAATCACTGCTAATGATGTTACGATAGTTATCTAATTTTTTTGAAGTTTGTGACCGCCTAGAGCAAACTTATTTACATAGGTCACAGCTGCAAAGAATATTTGCTCACTCGCACGTGTCATTTTTTCAGAAAAAGAACAGAATCATTTTTCCTCTAAGAAATTCTTCAATAGTGTTTAATAATATCTCCGAAAAAAAATGATTAATGCATCCAGTGATATTGCCTCAAACGCAATCAACTATTCATTCGTTTGTTCATTGAATTGAAATTTGAAGGTATTTCCAAACAATGATTTTACGTCAAAGTAATGGTAACTCAGAAGGTCGTTTACATTTTTCCATGGGTCCTTAACTCCTTATACTTACGAGTATATCAATTAGTGTGGAGCATAGCCACATATACATTGAATAAATAAAATCACATGGCTTTATTGGTACTTATTACCACGTTATTACTTGCAAAACTAGATAAATTTTTAAGAACCTTCACCAAAATAAATAAACGAAATACGTCATTAAAAAAACTGTTTACAAATCCATCAAAAGCAGGCATCCTGTAAGAGCGAATCCCAAACATATTTCACCAGGAAAGAGAAAAAAAATCAAAGCGAAGAAAATCTGACGAAGAGCTGTAGCGCACGAAGACCTAAAAGCCAAGAGTGAAAGAGAGAGAGAGCAGAAGTAGGAATGAGAGATCCGAAAAGCATCTGCGGCCATCGATCAGCACTCAGAGCGAAGCGAACCTGTCAAACGCCCAAGCTATTAGCCAAGCGCGCCGCGCCCCTCTTATTCGAGGCTTCCGCTTCTTCAAATTTTCCGGATGCTCTCTCTCTCTCTCTCTCTTTCGCCGTCGGAGTTCTTCAGCCGCCGCTATAAAAGAATACTTAATGAATCCCAAGGAAGAGAAGCTCTTGATAAAATTTTTTTTTTTCCTTTCTCAATGTGATTTGGAGAGGAAGTTTATGATTCGTGTCGACTTAGACGGCTAAGTTTTGCGTCGAGTGTTTCGGGGTATGTAGACGGCGAGTTTTAATGAGTTTGAGCGTTAAGCGCAAGAGTTTTGGGCTTAGAAGAGCTCCTCCCCCCCCCCCCCCTTTCCCCAGGTTTATTTGTTGACTAATGTTACGGACTTGTTTCCAAGGGAGATTGGATAATTATTAGAAGGAGTCGTACAGCAGTAGTTTAACTACTTTAAACTTATTTCAACAACAATATTAAATTTCAAATTCGCAATTGTCTCGAGCTTGTTGGAGTAGCTCTCTCTTGTTACTTTTCTTTTTGTAAACTAAGTTATATAAGATTGTTACAGCTAATACTGGATGATCCGATAAATCCGAAAGTTTCGTGCGAGAGAACAAAAAATAGCCAACATAAAACAAAAGCCAAAAAAGAAGATTGGAAAGAAAACATAAAATGAGGGGATCTAACAAATTCAATATCCGAAGATGAAAGAAACTTATGATTCGTAATTTTCTCACCACGCTCTATAGGTATACTTCAATCTTCAGAACGAAAATCTGACACAGAATTGAAAGTCAATGTTAGATAACAAATAGCACTGGAATGTAAGTTTGTTGGGCGCAGATAACAGCATTATATCAGTTTGATAAAGCAAAAGGGTATAAGAGCGTTAAATTCAAAGCGATAATCTTATTCCGTTAATGTACGCTTGAATCCAATTTCTAATAAAACGCAGTTGGAATAACGGTTATCGACAAGCGCGCGCGGCGAGGACCTTAAAGCGTGCAGCAATTTCATTTCGCGCTCGAACTTCCCTTTATCCCCGGGCTCGCTTGTTTTCCGTCGCGAGCGGAAGTTTGCAAAGCGGAGAAAATTGACCTCGGCGCGCTCGCGACCTTTTCCACGCCCCGGCACAGAGAGAAAGCGGACGGATAAGTGATTCTTGGAAAGTCTTTTTCCTCCCCCTTTGTTTCGGTGGATCAGCAGTTATTCGACGAGAGAGACAGAGAGCGAGGGATCGTGGGAAGACTTGCGGTGGTGCTCGGGGATTTGCTACTTTGCGCTGATGGCCGTCTGCTCTTTGAACGATTCAAGAAGTTCGTGATTTTAAATGGGTTGAAGAGTAATGGCACGAGGAAAATTAAACTTATGAGTTTTTTCGTCTTTCTCTCTTTACACATTTTAAGCATTTCTTCTTTCTATCGAGTGTAAAAATGATTCCATTTCAATTTCGAAGTATGAAAAAGTGTAACATTTTTCCTTAAAGACACTTTGGTTTTTCAACCTATAGAAAACTACCGTTCTAATTTCTTCATTGTTTAATTATACCCTTCGTCATCCGAAAGATTATCCACTCAAAGGTATCGTCGATATTTTGAATAAATTTTTCTATGTATGTTTTTTCACGATCAAACTATAAATAGGAGCCTAATTTACTGAAGACAGCAATGTTGAAAATTTTTATTTGCCAGGCCGATAGGCTAGCTTTACAGGGCAAAAATCTCAATGGTTGTTGAAAAGCACCACACGCGAAAATTTTGAGAACTGCGCCATTATTGGTTCACAATTTCCAAACGTAACATAGAATCCCGACAAAACTTGCTGTGTGCCTTGTGTGTAGCATTAGAACACGATAGAAAGTCGAATCAGAGTTGGGCTGAGCTCGGGAGGGCAGCAATCTCAATGGTTGTTAAAAAGCATTGTACCCGAAAATTTTGATCTCTGCGCCATTATCGGTTCACAATTTCCAAACGCAACAAAAAAATCGCAAAAAACTTGTTGTGCCCTTTCTATCGAGAAGATAATTAATGGATTGCAAAAACGCAAAATAGAAAGAAAGAAAACAAATCTTTCATCATCACAACCATTTACCCTTTCGGTAAGTAAAAATAACAATCCAAGAAGGCAACACGACGTATAGTTTCGAATAGCATAATGAGGGGTGAAAGAAACGATATTTTCACACGGCAGACACAAGCCGTTGCCAAAGTGTTGCTCGGCATTATACAGAGAAAACGTTTTATCGGTTCGCTACTTGTAATGGAACGATATTGGGAGGACGCCGCGCACACACGGCCTCGAGGGAAAGTTATGATGAACTGTACGTTCAAATGTACGACCTCAATGCCCTACGTACATACATTTCAATGTATAACTATATGTATTATGTAAGTTTAGTTGCGCAGAGGGAGAGAGGAAGCACGCACAAACGAGCGCTCCTATTTCAATTTCGTCTTTTGCCGAAATTGAAAAGCCCAAGGAGAGATATTAAATATTCTTTTTGTGAAAAGGATCTCGCATATATAGTAGTGCGCGCTTCCTTTTATCTTGAAGCGTACGACGAGAAATTACGACGCGGAAAAGGCTATGAATTAAATTGAAAACTACCCTCCATTCGTATATTACTATGAACAAAATGCATATTATTCGTTTATTCGTTCGCTTCAATTTTCTACTTGTTCGTCGGAATAATATTATTTAATTAAAATTTTAATTCTAATGACATAAAGTGCTAATGTTAAGGAGTCATTAAGAGATAAGTCAGCGAATAATTGGCAAACGGAAAACCAAGTCAAATACGTCGCCGTCTCTCGTTGCCCAATTAGCCCACGGAGAAGTCGACGTCTCTCGCATCCCTCATTCCGAATTTGCGGAAATTGTAATGGAAGCAAACAGCAGCGAGGTCTGGCGCGTAAAAAATCTTGGTAGTCATTCGGATATTGATTTATAGATAGAATGCGTAAGTGACTGAACTTAATTTTGCCATAAGTCACTTTGACATTCTGAAGGGTCTGAAACAGCTCCCTCTTGTGTGTATAACTACCGGAGGCTGTAAACCTACATAAAGGTCGCATGTAGATCGACCGGAGAGTTCTATCGAGTTTCGCTCTACGCTGATGTTTGGTATACCTTTGACAACCAAATTTTCGGGGAAGAGACACTACATCAACATTTGCGCTGTTTGAAACAAAGAAGAGTTCAATTTGGTTGACTGAAGAAAAATATTTAATTTTGATATTAACGTAAAATTAGCACTCACATTCACAAATTGTTAAAAGATGGAAAAAATCGAGCAATAATTCTCGTCGCGTAATCAGATGTGTAAAAAAGCTCAATCAACGAGCTTAACTACATGTAAAGAGGATAGACAGGCAGAGTACGAGATCGTAGAGGAAAACCGAAAAGTAGAAGCACACACATGCATACACACACAGACGTCGAGACGACGGCGGGCGGCTGACGTTCATGAAGAGCCCGTGAAATTTCCTACCGGCGGCGTGCGCGCCTCTCGTTTTCCGTCGACGAGATTTTACGAGCTTCTCCTGTTCGCTAACTAAGAGCTTCCACTGCGGCTAATCCCTCGGAAAATTTTCGACGGCACGTACGGTGGATCATCTATTTTTTTCCCTCTATCTCTCTCTCTCTCTCTCTCTCTCTCTCTCTCTCTCTCTCTCTCGTCTTGAGAACGAAAATATACGGCCTTCTGAACTTAACGGCTAGTGATAAAAAAAAAGTTTTATCGAGCCGAGTTATGACTATTAGATGAGCTTGATGAAATAGCGAGGAAAGGGATTTTTTTCTCTAATAATCTTGGCCATAAGATTCAATCCTGAAGAGAATTAATTATATATATATCAGTTCGATTATTTTAGCGAAAACTGATACGGTTTTCGTGATGAGATTAGTTAGCGAAATAAAATTAATTTGAGATTAACAAATTTCCTTATGCGAAATTGAAGGAAATTTCAACTATTGATACAAAGTATTATTTTGGATCAGAAGTTCCGCACAGGGAAAAAATTCAACTAAGCTCAAATAAGACAATCTTAATGGAGTATATTCAATCTACGTCGTCTGTCATCAGAAGATTCTAAAGATATAAAATATTTACTGTCCTTCAATAAAGTCATGCGGTGACCTAAGAGAAAATTAAGCATGTAAAATAATCAAATGAAGTACAAACCAGACAATTGGGGACTAGCTGTATACATAGAGTTTGAGATATATGAGCGCCGAGATGTCCTCAGTAAAGTCCGTGTTTAATCTCATGGGATATAAATGGAATATTCTCCATAAAATTACATTGTGCTCATGCGTGTATCCGACCCTTACTCCGCACGCTCTGTCTCCATAAAAGCTGTTACCTCCGGTACGACAGTTTAATGTCATATTGTACGGTAATACTGATATTATTTGCTATTATTATTAAATAAATACTGAAATTTTAAGCTTGAAATAAATAGCGCGGCACTATCTAACAATGGTTAAAATATAATAAAAATTATAAGTTAAATCTCTTTCATTGATTGCTTACAGCAGTTACACAACTAGATACTGTGAAAAAATACAATCAATATAATTACGTACATAATTTAAGAATTTCAGCTATTTTAACTTTGATGAATCTACTGCTATTAGTCAGATATTACAAACCAGACTATATACTTCGAAAGAAAATTCAAAACTACATCTAGCTCGGAGAAAAGCATAAAATTATTTAACGACAGTGATAATTTTGCTCTAAAGAAACCTGTTGACAAGGAATAAGGTAAGATTGATTGATTGTCAAATTCATTGATTTAGATTCACCAGCTAAAAACAAGTAACTTGAACGCGTAATTCTTTATCACTCACTTAATATAGCCACACGTCTGGACGGCAGCTGTATAAATTTGCAAGCTTTCGATGCTTCTTGCGTCGAGCCAATCGGAAAGTTTGAAAAAAAAAGGAAAGTTTCCGGTGCGCTAGTCGCAGTTCAAAGGCTTGCGTACTTCCTTTGGATTTTGGCAGCGAAAACGCGCCTGCGGCAAGGTATGCCAACTAGCTCGAGCGACAGTGCCACCCCTTCATGCGGGCACACTTTGCGATTACAATCCGCGCTTTGTCTGCGACAAAAATAGATTTTTCCTGCAACTCATTACGACGCCGTTACGCGTGCAGCCATGCGGGAATCATATGCTTTAAAGGGGGAAATTACTTTGGAACGGAATAAATCTCGATGACAGCTGCGTACTTCGTGTGATTAATCGTATTTGGCTTGGTTGAAGTGTTGAGCGTCAATAAATGCTCAAACAAGAGTCATTAACCGATTATGAGGACATAATCAAGGAAAAAATGAGGAATGAGTTTGACACCTGTCGTCGAAAAAAGAATTTTTTATGTATTAATAGTAATGACAAAAGGATCAGCGCGTGCGACTTTCGTGACACAGTGATTTAAAAAAAGATTTATAAAACTTTTTGAAAACTACTTTTTTATGACCGATAAATTTTTACTGATCGAGCTTTATTTCTTTTTTTATAAGAAAAGTTCACAGCCTTCTTTTTTTTAATTTTTTTTTATGGACGTTAACTTGACCTTTTTTAAATTTAGCAATTCAAATAGTAACATAAATTATCGAATTATCAATGATGAATACAAGTAAAATAGACTTCAATGCGTTTAATGGATATTAGGACAGGTATCGAAGATTATAAGCTTGATGAAAAAACATAAATACGAACACTTGTCTTTGCACAGATGTTTTGATACTACTGCTAGGAACATTTTCATAATCTATTAATAAATAAGCGATGAGTAATATTCCTGCTTATCCATGTTTTAGATCTTTGTTTAATAAGATATATATTTTTTAATAATTTTTTACTTTTCTTGAAAATCGCTGCATTAATTGCATGAAAAAGCACCCCTATTGAAGTCGAAATATAAAAATTTGATTTTTCTGATATTCCAGAATTTTTTAAAATTATTTTCAATAAATGCACCGTAAATTGTATTTTATGAAGAAATGATTTAAAATAAAAATGATGATGTCAAATGTACATATGTACGTATGACATTTTACATCACAGGAAGCTCGAAATTGAACAGTTACCGATCGAGCGCTCATTCGGAAAATGCTACTTTTCAGCCGCTGTGATGTAAAATACATATCGACATAGTTTTTTACTCCGACAAAAATATTTACGTCTTAAAAATAAAGAAATACAAGTGAGTAATAGTCAATGTCGCTGAACTTTTGCATGGAATGAGGAAAATAACACGCAGAAATAAATATTATGTAGTGTTGTTTATGTACAAATAATACATGAGCTTGAAGCGTATACAATACAATCTGTACAAAAGAACGATGGGTAAAAATGATATATGCAAGCATATATTATCACAAAAAAAACTTTGACCCTGCACTTATTTTTGAGATTTAAGTGATAGTCACTCACATGAAAGTCATATAATTAAAAAATTACGTAACATACATAGGATATTTACTGTTTATGCGTAGATAATATTGATGCGCAATTATATTTGTAGAGTTGTATTCAGGTTCATACATATTAAAATAACAAACAATATATATGCAATGTGACATTGAATAACTGTCTCATCGGATTATACGTCATGATTTACGTATGCAGTTGAAATCAGTTCACTTTATATTAAAACATATCTTATACAACAAATTTATACGTATATATTATGTGTTATTACGCATCTACTTCAACATTATGTTTCCGTAAAACGAAAACTAAAGCATTTTAAGATTAGCACGTATGCGTATCCCTACAACAATCTGTAGAATGAAAGACAATGTTTATTATAAATTATGCTTTTATGGCAAAAAATAAAACGAGCCCAGCCATATTGTCATCGCAATATTTGAGGGAATTCCGAAAGCCGAGTTAAAAAATATCTTTGTTGATAATCTCTTACACACATCGTATCTGAGCCACATTTTTTTTATTTATTTTTTTTGACGAAAATATCTTGAAGTTTGTACCGCCTGTATATCGTATACATATTCACAATATAATCTACGTACTTATTCTCTTAACGCTGCAAAGGCCTAAGTTTAACATTGACCAATGTGAATCTTTCAACCATGAAATGCATTTAAAAAAATATATTCAATATTTTAATTACAACATCTGAATTAATATTCTGATAGTACGCATTGACTCGATGCATAGCCTTAATCATATAACGTATGACCGCAAAAGGATTATTATAGCTTCAATCGATTGACAAAATCAAACCGGTTATTTCATAGTCGAACCACTGTAGCGATTTGATTGTCCCCATTAAATATTATGTGTATCTCTTTTTTGCAACTATTTACAAATTTATACAGAAAAATTATCGCTCTTTTTTAAGTCTTCTTGTGAAAAATACGTCGTAATAAATCCTTACGGTTGGGAGAGACGAGAGCCAATGCGGTTTTGCCCTGTCGATTGGTGATGTTAGTTCGAGCACCTGCGTGCATCAGCGCGTAGCAAACCTCCGTTTGGCGTTCAACTGTCGTACGTTCGGACATGGCTGCAATCATGTGCATAGGTGTGTTACCATTGTAATTTGGCACGTTCGCCGCTTCGTGTCCTCTGCCAATCAGCAGCATCTGTTCGATGAAATAACGAGAGTTGAATTTAATTATAAAATATTTTCCGTTACGTTAAAATTGTACGTTTTATTGAATCGCATATTTTTAACATCGATGAAACAGAAAAAATGTATGTACCTTGACAAGAGCTGGATCGGCACTCAAGGAAACAGCCAGATGTAACGCAGTATCGCCACACCTGACTTCTCGCACCAAAGGATCAGCTCCGTTTTCCATCAATAAACGAACTACGCCTATCGATATTGTCTTTTCATTTTTCGTTAAAGATTCGTGCGCCTCGACCGCCACGTGAAGAGCCGTTCTACCTACATCGATAAAGAAAGAAAAAAAAATCAGTCACGTTGAAAACTTTTTGAGGTCAACATTTAAAAATACCAAAGCACATTCACTTGTACCGAGTTCTTTTATTTTTATTTTTGTCTTTATCCCGGTGAATGGCAATAAGTAAAGTAAGACTGTTAAGGCATCCACTCACCGTCATAATTGCGCTTTGAGAGATCGAACACCGAATTCCCCTGAGCTGTCTTGAGTGAAAGTAGTTCGGCAAGAACTTCACCATGGGCATCGCCTTTTGCTGCCAGCGCGTGAACGATTGTGTCCCCCTGAAAAAAAAAATATCATGTTTTTATGTTATGCAAAATACTACAGAACGCGCTTGAGTGAATTTTGAGTTATTCATTCGGCAAAAATAGAATTTTTTTTATTACACTACACATTGATTTTAATTTTTTTTTACGGTTTTAAAAATAAATTTATTGTTCATTATTCAATGATGTACTTGAAAACACACTATTGCAAATTATAAGCTTTCTATATTTGTGATAAAAATATATTTTTTTCACTATAAACTGCTATTGAAAAGAAAATCAGATCGACAACTTATATAATAGTTCAATAACTTCGCGAATAAATTTATCACTTGAAAGTTTCCGCTATGAAATTTAAATAAAATTTTTAGAGATTAGGCACTTATTAAAAAAATGTGAAAACATGACGATAAATTGTTCTCATTCTGGAAAAATTTCACAGATGTCTGTCAAATATTCTGCTATCAGTGAAAATAAGCTGCACAGTTCTTCTGCATGCCATTGGTATCAATTAATTAATTAGAGTATTTTTTTAACTTCCTATTGAATGCTATTAAATATATATAAGTTTTTCTTGATTTCGTTCAACAAAGCAGTTATAACTGTAACTTCTAGATTATTGAAATAATTTTGAATGATATCAAAAAATACTATTCTGCTACTTCAAATTTTCAACCCTGATAGTTAATGCCTAAACTGAACTCGGTTAGTTTCAGTTGCTAATCCATCGAATCGATTTTCCAAAGACCATAAGCTACTTAGCGAAAACGCGGAACAATAGTTGAGCAGGGTGCAAAGACTTACTCTGGAGCGATAAAGTCTCTGGCCAACGTCGATTTTCTTCTGCAGAAAAGCAGCCGCGAGATATCCCGCGACGAAGGCCATCTGCGGGCAGTTCATGGCCGCAAGATAAAGGGCGTCTTCGCCGCGGTGATTGAGCGTCGCCAGGCAATTCTCGTAAGCAGCCATACGCTCGACAAGTGGCGCCAACCAGGCTAATTTCTCGGTGAGTTCTCGTGGATTACCAGCCAAGCACATCAACATCCTGAAAAAGAAAACCGTCAAATTTCGTTTATCTTCCAGCGATTTCCGTAATTTCATTTGTTACTTCGAGTTACATGTAATTATTGCCAAGATAAGACACGAATACTGCTTGTAATTATAGTTATGCGGCGCTGACGCAGACTACGGCGCGCTAATTGAATTGCAACGGCTTTGTTTTTTTTTTTCAATTTCATCGTGAAATCTTTATTGTTTATGATGCTCTTTCGCGATTCCTCGTCCCCTTGGCGCGATGTATTTTCGTCGTAATTATGATTGTTGATCGATAAAAATTATAATATTACTTTTTTTTCCTTGTTACGCGCGCACGCACAAAAGTTTCGCGACGAAAAGTGTGTACACGCTGCGACGAACATAAATATTAATTTGTATAACGACAAATTATTTGCATTACGACAGTGCTGTGCTGATAGAACAATGTGCGCTTTCAAAAGCTGAATTTACAAGTTTCACTTCGAATTTCCTTCGCTGCTTTTATCACCTAATTAGCTAATCAATTAGCGGACGGCGTATATCGTTTCGAGAACTTGTAAATCCCCCGTACGATATTTTCGTTTGAACCTTGACATTGCACGGCGGTCGTTTATAAACGCGATGAATATATCGACTTATTCGCGTATCAAGGAGTGTTTCGAATCCTTTAAACTCCATAAAAGGACACTGTGGTCAACTAAAAGTTAATTTAAACTAAATATGTGAAGCAACGGAAGTTATATTGATTATTTCACGAATACTTTTCTCTTACGGAAGATCGTACGTGAATACTTTGTTGAGTTTTTTTTTCCAACTTGCTTTGAAAAAAAAACTCAGTAATTTTAAGCTTAATTGATCGCGTGACGTTATTTGTTGGTATCGTTTTTCTAAAGCATGCCGATAACTAAACAAGTGTATATTATCTAATTGACGTTAAACCTTCAAATAAAGAAAGAACTGCACAAAACTAACTTTTTACTTACATTATAGAAGCGTATTGTTATTTAAAAAACTTAAACATTAAATTTTTATTTTTAGTTATTTGTAGTATTGTTCAGCACGTTATTTTTATACAAAAAGTATGACACGAGTGAATGCCCTATTAAGAGCATTGTTTGCAAGTCGTAAATGGCAATATTAAATTTTGTCCCCAAAAAATAGTACATAAAGCCTCCCTTAGACTCGGAGAAAAAGCAGAAAGAAAGAGAGAAGCCCTCGAAAGACAATATAATCGGTCATAAACTTACGTGTCGCCGTCGTTATCGGTCTTGGCAAGCTTCTCGAGGGGTTGCTTCAAGAGATTCTTCATCGCTCTCTCGACCTCGCGCGGATCGGTGACTTCCTTGAGGCGCTCGCTCGCCCTCGTCGATGGTAGATTCAAGGAGGGCCACGGGGCAATGCTACGCTCGCCACCGCTGCTCTTACTCTTGCCCGAACTGTCGAATAAATTCCGAGGTCAGTCGATTGCTAACTGAACTGTTGATCTTAGCAAATGCTATCGAGGCCCCGCGGACAAACTATTGTGATTCTAACTTCATTTGCGCGCGAGAGAGACCTTTCAGTTGGGATTTAGTTTGCGGCTAATCGAAACTTTAAGCTTGATTATTTTGTTTTAATTACTTCGCGAATATATATCGACCGATGAGTAATGCGATGCTCGAAACGCAAGCAAAGAACGAAATTATTAGTAAAGAGTCTCGAAATGATCGTTGCGTAAGAATGTTTTTAGAATGATTGTATGACCGACAATTGTTCAAATAGTCTGACATACTCGGTAAGCAGCGATGTGTTTTACAAAACGATTCACCAAAAAACTCAACAAAAGGTCCAAACGTTTTCTCTTTTCTTAGTCGTTGAAATTCTAATCTATCGCTGCCGCGCGAATTGTTATATAATTCGAAAATTCGAATAGAAAGAACAAAGAGCATCAAATTTCGAGCGCCTTTGTATTTGAAACATTGGCATCAGATGATAATCTATGTTAACGACGCGTCTCGGTTACATTCAAACGGGGCCAGGCTAATGCATATATATTCTTCTTACGTCTTAGTCATTTGCGAGTTGTAGGACGTGACGGTTTCTGGCATCTGAAACTCGGCGAAATTCTTGCTGGACGTCTGCATATTACCCAGAACCGTGTTGCGCTCTGGAAAATTGTTCCACGTATTTATTCTACCCATCAGCTCGACAGGCGATGTGGGAAAGTGTAGAGCTTCGGTACCCATCGCTGGACTAAGACGCATAGACGACTGTTGGTAAACCTGTGGGGTAATAGATTGATGAGATCGAATGTTACTTATATGGAACTACATATTTATGAGATTCAATTCTTACTGATTGCTGAGTTTGTGGTCTCGGAGGACTTCTCAAACTCCCCAAGAAGGTAGTCTGCATTGGCTGATCCAAAGATAAACATCCACCATCTTGACTCAATTTTCGGGCTTCGTTGCTGCTGCTACTACTACTGTATCCAGAAGTAGTTGAAGAGTTAGACCTCGCCTCGACTTTTCTGTGTGGAGGAATGGTTTGTTCACTACCGACGAATCTCAACAGAGTGTTCGTCAGGTCATCTATAGCCTCGTTGTCATGACACGTATAGTTTTCACTGGGCATCGTTGGACTGGTATCATTGTTCATCGAACAATTTGCCATGGATGTTGAAGACGACGAAGTTCGACAATTAGGTACAACTTGCATTTCGTTGGATTTTGGCTGATCTTTCATGTCACCGCGGATCACCTCCTCGACCAGTTGAAGTTGTAATTCACTGCTGTCGACACTGTTCACCAAAGTGTCCGAAGATTCGAAACTATCACGCCAGGCTGGCATTCGCGTCATCATGTGATCACCCAGTTTTTCTTCGACGTGCTGCTCCAAGGGATTCTGATAGTTGGCTGGACTGGGAGTTTCGCAATACGACTGACCCGAGGAAGATGACGAGGATGGATGATGATGACTTCGGAAATTCTGCGGTGATACCTACAAGTTTCATTACCTCGATTAGAATTTTGCTCGAGTGAAGTTAACTGGGTCGACACGTGTGTAGCCGCACATTGCGAGAAAATAATTTACATCGCGCTATTGACGCCGAGAATGAAGTTTACTTTGCAAAATATGGTAATCGCAGACTAATTTAATTGTAACGTACCGATAAGTATGGGTGAAAAGTTTCCTGTCGCTAAAAACCTAATTGATTAATCGTATTCTATTAAATGACACGTACAATGTCGGTAAAAAACATTGTTTCGATACGTGTGCGACTCAACGACTTGAACAATAATGAAATGTCGATTGCGAGTTGTCAGGCATATGCTTTGTGTGCAGATATACTCAATTAAACTGTGACGATAGCTGCGAGCATCTTCTATCTAATCGAACAGAATGGAATAGAAAGTGTGAAGCTGTTACCGCAGGATATGACAATTGTTGCAGGATATGCGATATTGCGACACGAAACTCGGAACTGTGGAAATCCCGTGGAGAGCAAAAACTGTCTTTCTGTCTGCACGAAGAGGCGATAAGGAAAGAGCCCAAGTGACTTGTCGTCAAGAGTTCTTTCTCCCATATATACAACGTTTTGTTGCGGTTTTGCATGCGTTTCCCGGAAATTAGCCCAGTGACGTACTCTCTGGTTCTTGGGCTATATACGCGCGTATACTATACGTTTCGAATAAAGGATTCTCATCGGTCTGCGGTATACGACATTGAATCAGCTCAATTATATATAAATATCATTTCTGATTCTTTGTTATTTGCGTCAATGCAACTCTCAGAGATTTACGGTTTATACGGACTTTCGAATGTCATCCTTCAAGAGTGATGCCTTTCAAATTCTTCAAATATTGTCTTAATTAAATTTTGTGCATATAGACTTTTTTAATATTACAAATTGATTAAAGAACTTTGCTTCGATCAAATGTAAATTTGAAATGATAGTGGGTCGGCATTTGATCAAATACAACGAGATTTTACCGGTTTTACGATTTGCATAGTTGTACGAGAATGTAATTGAGAAAGACAATGAAGGCGACCCTGGCATGTAAAATGATTAGTTTGTAAGCGTGTATCTAGTTCCATTCTTACCAGCTGCCTTTAGACTCTCATTAAATTTTTTTATTCAAATCTGGCGTCAGAAGTAAACGCAATAGAGATTGTTTACTTTGTAATTGTCGAACTCACCTGAGGAGAACCCAAAGGGCTGGCAAGTAAATTGAGAAAGTTTCCAGAACTTGCACATCCACCATTGTTGGATCCCGGCGATTGTGCCCTGCTAGAGGCACGACTTTCGGGTCTGGATGCCGAAGTTGCACAAGCGTTATAACTGCTCGCCGGTGATTCGGGATAATTATCACAAGCGGCTGTGCTTGCACCGCTGTTGTAGTCTGGTGTCTGCTCGACTGGCTGATAGACAGGTCGTTGAAGATTATGGCGGGATAGCACTTCTAATATCGTGCTCTCCGAGTCGTCAATTGTGATTGCAGGGAGGAAATATGTTGACGAACTGTTCCTACGAACGCTGTTGGGTGACTGGTCAGGCTGCCAATCATGAGCCTGTTGCGGCTGTAAACAGATTTTTTTATTATTGCTTTTCTTATTTCTTGTATTGAGCGTTTAAATTCGATATTATATTCATTGAATATTTTGTTGTGCAAATTTTACACTCTAAATTTAGCTTTGATTTTGTTGAATAAGCATTATTACAACATGCTTTTACTAAACTCGTTATTTTTATACAACATATTATGGAAACGATCATTAGGGTATAAAACTACAAATTTTAACGTTACATCAATATCTCTTAAAAAATATAAATACTATTCTGGTTTTTTAACAACTCAGTAAATAAAAGTTCTTCGACAAGTTTTTCAAGGAAACTATTCTGAATACTATTTTTTTAAATAGTTTTTTTTTCGCAAGCATTCAGCGCCCAAAGAATTCAATTTATTCCGTGTCTCGTATTGAAAAAAAAGGAAAACAATAACATTTTTATTGCGGCCATTAATAGAACTCGTCATCAATTTTATTATCTTTGTTGCTAGTGAATGCGGGTAATTTTTCATTGTACTTTACAACAGAACAAAAAACTGAATCAACCGTATTTAGCTTCATAGATTATATTTAGATAAGCGATTTGCATATAATGATAAACACTTTCATTATTCAGATAAATGAGGAGCATACAGATACTTTGTACGATTTTTTTTAGCAAATGACGTCAACTGTCTGGCGTGATTAAAAAGAAGTTCCGTAATTCGATTGCAAAACTGGTCGTTACAAAATTTATTAATACGGAACAAAAATTTCATGAATAAAAGTCTTACCGAATAATTCGATGCTCCTCCAAAATCTGAATCTCCAGGTGACAGGGAATTTGCAATGGACTGGTCCTGTCCCATGTCGGACAGTTGGTCAAGGCACAAGCCAATTGTCTGGCTAAACCCTTGATCCGTGAGGATGGCTTTTGCACTGGTGTCATAATCCGTTGAATTTTCACTGGGTGGTGGCTGTGATGACACTATTCCCGAACTTGGCCACTGGTGAGCTGATTCTACGTAAGGCTTTGATCGATTCACATGATGCAATTGGGGCCTTACCGGCCCTCTTTGAATCAAACCGTTTTCATAATCATCATCATCGTCTTCATCGTCATTTTCACTCAGTACATCTGATTTATTATCGTCGAGGTTCAAAATATTGAATTTGTTATTTAATTTCAAATCGTCTCTATTATCGCATTCATCACTGTTTTTTTCTAACTTTTCATCACTGTTAGTGAAAATATTTCGTTTGAACATAATCTTTGAAGTATGAACACTGTCCTCATTTTCGTCACTAAACTTTTCGGATTTTTCACCGTCCGATTCAACAATATTGTTTTTGCACGCGTAGCCCTCATTTTCATCAGACGAGCTTTCTGCTTTATCCTCGTCTGAACTTACAAGAACTATATTGTTCACACTACTGATGATATCATTAAAGTTCATAGGAAACTTGGCTTTATTCGTTTCAGGACTCGAAGAATATGAATCCGAATCTGAACTGCTCAAACTTGATGCCATCTTTGTGGGGGTCGATGAAAGTCGCTGCTCAACCTTTAAAGGTGTTGTGGCTGGCTTATTATCAATCTTCTGTCGTGGGCGGATTCTTGCCATGATCGACAGACTAGGTATTGCACTGAAACATAGCATTACATTCATTGGTTTTAAATTTTCGTTTGATAAGAAAATTTCAAAAAACATCTTTATCAATGAGTTATCTTGAAAGTTAAAAATGCTTTTCTGAATGATAAAACAGATTAATCATGAAGTGATCTTTCGTTTATGATAAAATAAACTTGATAAAAGAGACAAAAAATTTAAGGTTGCTTTGAATTATTGAAGATTTAGAAACCAATAACTTAAACCTTGACTTTTGAATCACGTACGAGTTTTTTTCTATTATTTTTTTTAATGATTGGCACAAGACTCGTGATAGCAATTAATACATCATTATAGAAGCTTTTCGATTTGTACGTTGCATAGTATTTTCGTAATTAAAATTTGCAAAAAAATGCATTCCGGTTCGCATCGCATAATGTAAAAAATAGTACAAGAAAATCAAAGTTGCATGCACCGCATCAGAAACTACCATACGATAGCAAATTATCAAGAAAAACATCACACACGTACGCGCGTCATTACAAGAATGTCGATGTGGGCAATTAAAAAAATGTATAAACTAATGCAGTGCTTCATTAATGTCTAGGCAAATCATTATATTTTTAATAACTTCATGAAGTGGATTGATCTGCTACTTATATATATATACTTAATTTTAATGACAATTATTTGAAATTTTATATTTATTAAAATCTGCAGCAACTCACGAGAATTCATTGTATGTATAAGAAATAGTTCATCTGAACCACTACTTTTTTAAACTAACACGTCAAACATTAGAAATATTAATTGTTTATAATTAGCTGACGTAGCGATGGTCTTGAATTAATATCGAGCCTAGTCAACAAATAAGTGTTAATAATAGACGTGCCGATAGCCTGTCATTTAAATACCGATAGTTTCAAACGTAAACTCATTTTCGAATGTATATCAGCAGCAAATTACACGTTGAAACAAAAAAAAATGCATTGAGAGCTTTACAGATATATTGTTTGCGCGTGTATCGTCATTGATGCGGGCCTCGTTATCGAGTAATTAGGTGCCTTCGCGCGCGCACTCACCTCTCGACTGAAACGATGAAGACGCACAACGCTACGCTCGTATTGACGTCAATAGCGCTGAAAACTCAGCGATTTTGCGTGTATATGTGTGCGTGTCCGGCAGATGTTAATTTTTGAAAGAGAGAGAAAAAAAACCTTGGAATCCTTCGTAATAATTTAGAAAACACGTGAACCAACTCGATGGTTACTCAATCAATCGCGTTGATAAAGTAATCGGCGAACAAATTTTCTTCTCGGGATTGCCGTGTTCGCGCGATCGCGAGATTGATGATTTATCCTTTTTTTTCAGCATAAGAACGTCGGATTATCTCTATGTTTGCTTGGTACTTTTTTTCTTTTTTGTTTATTCCGTCTAACAACACTCCATCGCGAACAATACATGTGTGACTAAAATATTGAGTTTTCAAGAAAGAAAAATACAAAGTATGTATAATCGCTAAAACTTAAAAACTGCATCGTCGTCGCAATTTTTAATTGGAAAATAGCTTTTGCAAATTTAAAAGTCATTGCGATAATAAGAAGTAATAGAACTTTGTTCAAAAGAGCAAAAACAGGTTTTCTAACTTTCATTAGTTTGAAAGTAGATAATCCGATAATAACTAGACAACCACTCATTGTACTCTACTATTACGTAAATACATTTAAGAAAACTTTACAAGACAAAAAACAAAAAAAAAAAATAATACGAATGAATTTTTTTATTATTTACCCAAAGATATAATGATCTATAATTAAAAATTTCTGAAATGCCTCAACGTTGCATAGATTTATTTATGGATTTGAATGTGTACACACGCACCGGCGGTGGAAAGTAAACTGACCGAGAGAGGAAAAAAAAAGGATTCGTACACGACTCGAGTATAATACGTTGACACGCGAACACATAATTCGCTTCTCAAACAGGGATTCCCCCCTTGCTATCAAACTAAAAGATCACTCGACTTTTAACTCGGTTATCATCACTGGATTTCCTCGTTAAAATGGTCATATCAGTCGATTACGATAATTCATTTCTCGTTAATCTCATAATTTTGCAACAGTGGGTATTCCACGTTTTCGTGACCTCTCGTATACATAAAGGGATGGTACAGAAACGTCAAAAGGAAAGACGACTTTGTGTTTCTCGTGACGGAAAGGTCATTTGTTACCATATCAATGGTACATATATTAACAAGCTGGGTTATTTCTCGGTGATAGCCGTTTCCTCATTAGCGGCGTGTATTTACATCAAATTTTACATTTCTTCATTCTTTTGTGCGTATGTGAGAACTGTCAATCTGTTAATGCATTATAATCAGTCGATCTCATTAATGCACGACGTTCGCTATACTTTTATTTGATGAATATATTGCACTTGAACGGCAGTTAAGATTTTACACCGGATGATGATAATTTTTTTGTTGTCGCGCGCGATGATGTTACTTTTCGATTCGTGCGAACAATGCCGTAAACATGCTTTCTTAATTCACGAATCCAATTATTTCGGATGCTAAAAGGCAAATTAAGAAATTTTTCACGACCGGATCCCATCGACAGATAGCACTTTGAAATGCAAAATTTAGCTATGAATCGACGACAATTTTTTGTTGTTTATCAAGACATTTCAAGTTTGATACCCAAGGTCGATTTGCAGATATCATTACGTAATAAATGAACTTTGAATCATTTTAAACAGTGTTCCACACGACACATTTTTTTTCGGAAAAAAAATACGATTCTCAAAATTTCACGAGTCAAGCTCTAGCGTGAAGCTGCTCTCAGCGTCGCTAAGAATATCAAAACGATCCAGACGAAGACAAGGCCGTAAATTAACAAGATTATACTAGTGTTTATTCGTATCCTCACCTATTTTGCCGGCACCTTGTCTTCAGTAACGTCTCATTAACGTCCAGCATTCGAGCAACTTCCAGGGACTCGCACATCTCTGTAAGCATGCGAATAAAATTTTATAATACATGTCACTCGTCTTCGAAATAAATGCTCAATTTACCGACAAACGAAACGCATAATAAAATAGAACATATAGCGCGTTATAATTTCGAAAAATATCTCGATTTCGAGCGCCAGACTTTATTTATTTGTCTTACTTTATCCCCGAGAAAGAAAAATACAAATTGATTGCGTGCTTAGTCATTGCCGAGTGCCGATGCTTTTCTTGACCTTATTAAAATACGATTAATCGTCTCGTCTCTTCAAGACATCTGTGAAAATATCGGTATTTTTTTCGTATTTCTGAAAATGAATCTTTGATGTGCTTACGATGCTCTTTGCTTAAAATTTTCTATTTTTTTTTTCAAGGTTTATTGGTGCTTTTTTTTCTTAATTTTCGAATATTTTATTGCTTAAGAAGTATCGGCAGAGCTTGTTTGATTTATAAACATTGATGATAATTTTTACTTGATTCGCAAAATAAATATCAACACTAAGTTAATAACAACGTTACCACCATTGAACAACAAACAACTTGGATATTTTTTACGGCCTCGAGTTTTCATCAAAATATTGATACACAATGAATTTTTTTTTCATTCGATTCTTTATCAATTTTGTTTTTATCGAGGAAAATCTAAACATGTTATTAATTTTTTTTAAAGTGCTCGATGAAAATTTTTATAGTAGGAATTTATTATCCAAAAACTATATAAATTGAACTAAAAAAACTGTTATCAAGTTTTTGAATTTATGGAGTTTTCGCCATTAATTCGAATTTCCTATTTTCGCATTGACTTCACCTAATTAGCATAATTTATGCAGTTCTCACAGTGTTAATAAACGCACAGAATCCCACTGAATGCAAATCACGTTCGTAAGCATTAGTGAAAATCCACAAATCGCACATTTTTTAAAGTCATTCAAAATTCAAGACTTAATAAAAAAAGATCAATTAGAGTAACGTTTAAAAAAATCTGCGACAGGATAGAATTTTGGAGTTCGAGCAAATTTTGAAATTAGCGCGCAAAAAAAAAGCTCGACACACATGGCACTTAACGTCCTTGACCATTTTTTGCGCAAGACTTCCAATTATCAAAACACTTCTAATCGCAAGCACCAACCAATTTAAAAAATTGCTCGTGTCACTTATCAGCACATTTTTGAAACAGATCTCTACCTTTTCGACCTCATTCAAGCACACGTTTTTAAATGAAAAATCGACTAGAAATCCTGGTTCTTCGAATAAACTTGACAAAAAGAAATATTCGCGATACACACACGAAAGTGTGACAGTCCTTCTCGAAAACACACTCAACTTTCATGAATAAAAAAAGGAGATATATATCCCCTCGAAAAATAAAAACTTGTTCGCAAGCACGAGAAAGAGAGAGAAAAAGATAGAGAGATCGAGAAAGAGAGAGGCTCCCGCGATCGGCGGCCTTCTCGCGACTGAGTTCGACAGAGCGAGCGTATATGATATACACACATGCAGTTGCCATGTTATTGAATGTTATCGAGAGTGGGAGAAACTCGACAGACGTTATACGTATACTACTCGCCCGCACGTACGATACAAACACACACACACACACACACACACACACACACACACACACACACACACACACACACGATC
>JAWWMK010013721.1:2765-19395 GCA_035047105.1 Galeopsomyia nigrocyanea
CCCCCCCCCCCCCCCCCCCCCCCCCCCCCCCCCCCCCCCCCCCCCCCCCCCCCCCCCCCCCCCCCCAAAATGTCTTTCCAAGTGCAAGCAAAGTATTTAGACGTGCAGATCTCTGATTTTTCGTCGCTTACAACCTAAGTATATAACTCCGCGAGGAAAAGAAAGAAAAATTAAAACAGACAGATATACACACAAAGCCACACACTCATATAGAAAAACTCAAGGTGTATGATTCGAACGTCAAGGCGCCGTCGTCGGTTAAGGCACTAAATCGACGAAAGAAAAGGAAGACAAAAAAAAACAATGATATTAATAATACACACAAAAACATCATCCACCTCTGTTTTTCCAGGGTTTGCCTCGCATAAGTACAAAAGTCGTGACGCATCGTTCAAACGCAAGGACAATTTACAATCACATAACGGCTGACTAGGACACGCGTTAACTTTGTTCGTGGCAGGTGACTAATTCATTTAGAAATAACGACGACAATTAAAAAAGAAACGAAAAACGTACATTTACACGCGCAAACGAACTAAAAGAAAAAAAAAACAAATATAATGACAAGAGCCTCCTCTCTGAAGGAATTTTTTTTTTCGGCGACCATTCGCGCGAAAAAAAAAAGAATCTTAGAGAGCTGTACAATTCCTGTGTATAGGTTTTAATGTTAACTCGACGACATACACGAACAAAAACAAAATGCTGAAATTAATTAAGCTACTTCCACTACCGCACGCAGTTATTATTTGAGTTTACAATTTTTCGTTTGTAAGGTGTACGGATAAAACAATTGTTACTACTTGCGATTTCGTAATTTTTCAACTGTGCGGTGTTCCTTGAGATAATTGTACTGCACGTGGTTTTTTTGTATAAATTTAGTACATCTATTTTTCTTGGAAAGTATACCTGAGGGTTGTAAAGATTTTATACGGCTCGGAATAGTTAAAGCTACGAGTTGTATCTTACAAATTCTACAACAATCAGAATTGTTAGTTTTCGTTTTTATTGCTATATAGAGATGAAGAAAGACTCGTTAGGCTTGTTTCTTCAATAGAAATTCAGATTAAGATCATCACAAAATAATTCTAGTATCAGAATGTCAATAACGATTTAAATGAATCATATCAAAACTACATTTTTAAATTGTCAAATTGTATAACGATTTTTGATAATACTTAACACTACTTGTTTTCGTACTTATTAATAAATATAATTTTATGGGTAAAGCTAAGAAAAATTCTTAAAATGCTGTTTTTCGACAGTCTTACGCACACGATAAATTCATTTAAAACTAGCTGATATAAGTTTTTAGCACATAAACAGTTTGTCGCAAGGCACACAAACGCAAAGCGTGAAAAACTACGTAACTGCTTGACATAAAGAACCGAGAAAGAAAAACTACAAGGTAAATCAGTCCATTTCGACGCGCATTATTCGACCATTGCGGCTATAAGTATGAAAAAATTTGGCATACGCGCACACGCCCGAGTGGAAGTAATAATCTCCAAAAAAATAGACTTATATAAACATTCACACACACACATACACGTCGTTGCTATACACTTTAGTTTTTTTTTTCATTCCGAGTGAAGGCTGCCAAAGGGCTCGAATGGTGTTGACCGCTTGTCGCTGTTGCGCGTCATTCTACATCTCTAAATGCTCTTTTTTTTTTGTTACAGTTATGTACATCATTGATTGAGTTGGAGATTTTATCGTATAAATAACAAATAAATTAAAAGCAAAGCGGTAAAGCTTCTTCGGCGGACATGCTATTAACACTAGTTCGTTAAGGTGAACAGAAAGAAAAGAATTAAAGAGAAGAGCTTGTAAAAATATTATATATCACAGAAAAATCTTAGATTGTTATTACTGAGTTGTTCGATCGACCAACGCGACAGTTTACGGAGACTGAGCGAAAAAAAATTCATGTTGATTCTCTTGCTCATTCGAAATAAAAATCTATCGTTAATAACGACACGCGTCTTTATACAAAAACACCCATTCCTGTGTAAACAATAGATTTTCATTTAGATATCTACGAAAAAAAAAGTCATCTTTCCGAGAGATCAATTCATCATCTTGCATTACAACACGCATCGTAAAACTTTATACAAGAACTGAGTAGAAAAAAAAACTCAGTTCATTCGCAAAATTCAATCCACAAATCTTGAACGTTTGTACAGACGAGAAAAAAAAAGAAACAAATATTATTTACAATGCTCAACCCTCGTCAGTAAAATCCTCGACTATCGCGCGGTCATTACAAATCATCATCGCGAGCGTATTCGCGCTTCAAAACCATTCGAAGCCCATATTAAGATAGCGCACGCGCACGCGGTAGATGGTTTTCGTTGAAAAAAATTCGTTAATCGGTCGGCGTCGGGTTACTAAGTACCGGCGCCATGCATTGGTTAACAATTGTTGTCCTGCTGCTGCTGCTTGTCCAACAGTATCGTGCGCTCTTCCGCCTCGTCGGTTATGTGTGGCTTTTGCGACGACAGCAGACGCGCTGCTTCCGATTGACGGGCTGCTATCTCGGCGTCGAGATCCAATTTTTGCTCGCGTGGCGGAGAACTCGAGCTTGTCTATGGATTGGAAAGAGAAATTTTCGTTAGCAAATAGTTTCGAAAGAATCTTTGGATGTATGCCGAATTGCAATGTATTCGCAGGAAGTTATAACTCAATTGCTATTTAAATACTTTGTTCGAAACTATATTAAGCATTAACTTTAGTAGTGTGAGGAGCAACTGGTTATTTTTAATTTTAATGAAACTAAAAGCTACGCATAAAAGCTACATCAAACTAATTTCCTACGTCAGCGTAACTCTTAACAAACAAAAAACAATTAGCGGCACGCACGAGCACTCATAAAACACACAAATACACGGATTAAGCAGAGTGTATAAGTATACAATATTAATAGATATTAATTAACCTTAACAGGCGAGTTCTTCAACTGTCCGTTAGGATTATTCTTGGAAACAAATTTAGAGTTAGTATTGGGGCTAGCGCTGACGGGCAGTGCAGTCGTCGTGACGACGACTGGCAGCGACGAGTGTCGCATTGGCGACGGCGCAATAATTCCGTCTTTTCTTACGTCGTCCTTATCCTTAGGTAGTATTGGAGATTCTGGAATACTGCGGTCGTCCTCGTCCAACGAATGTAGCAGCTGCGATGAGAAAAATCGACAATCGGTTATTATTCAAATGAACATTATCTTGCAAGTTTGTGCAGATTTGATTCTGGAATTTTTCGTATACGATCTTCTATAATTGAACGCGACCTACTCGTGTCGTTCGAGAAAACGAGTTCATTGAAATTCATAATCGCATCAAAATCTGCAAAACTTTATTCCTACGAAATGCATATATAGATCGATCGTAATCTGCGTGTACCTTTTCCACCTCATCGTCGAAATGATCGGTTTGGCTGCCTTCCTTTTGGCTGCGCTCGAGCAGAGTGGCTCGTTTAGCGGCAAGGTAAAGCGATCGTTTGACCTTTACGTAGAACACCTCGGTGATTGCTCGCACTGTGTAATCCGGCACGAAGGTGTGTCGTAATATTGCATCCAAATTCACTGATTGAATGCTACCCAGTGTTTGCGGATTGGTCGAGTTCGTCGGCGATTCGGCTGCTCCAGCTGTAAAATATATATAAATATATACATATGATTCGTGATTGATTATGATAATCAGGTGGATGTTTGATTGGATGAATGTTAATGATGACTGCGTGGATTAAAATTCTCGAGGAAAGTTCGTAGCACGATGAATATCGATATCGATGACGGTACTTTTTTTTTTCTCGCCGAATGAATATCGCGAATAAAATAAACATTTTTCTTACCGATTCCCACATTTGCAGTGAGAGCCTGTGTACCAAAGTAAGTGAACGGACCGCTCTCGAACATAAGATTTTCCTTGCCGACGGTCACTTCGACGCGACCCTCGAGAATGAGTACGAAGTAATCGACAGCCTTGCCTTGTTGGTAAATCACCGTCGATGGATCGTTGCGAGCCTTTTCGCGCGATTTCACCTTTATATGGTAGATTATGTCCTGCTTAAGTAGTCGTCGAACGATCGGCTCGGATATCGAGTCTGGCTTGAAGGCGTCGACACCTGTAAAGGAAAAAAAAATGTATGTTATAAGTTTTTTGTTGTGTGTGTTGAACATTATTCGCTCAACATTTTGACTTGTTTTGAAGAATGTTTCGGAAATTCGCAACTGACTAAACAAAAGTCATTCAGCAAAAAAGAAAGTCTGCTTCCAAGTTGAATGAATCATTCGGTCAACACAGTTTGTGAATTTTCCGAAAGACCGACTAAATTTGTGAATTACACATCGTTGCATACTCACTGGTAGACAAGTACTGGAAGGTAGCAAGTAATAATTGCGGTGAAATGTGAATGCGGATGTTTTCTTTCTTCTCGGCGAAGACCGTGAAGTCGGGCTTTTTTGTACCGGCATTGCGAATTCGTTTTCGTTTACTACGATTATCGGCTGTAAAAAAAATAGAAACAGTTGAGCATTATAACGTGTCGAGTAAACTCTACAGAGAGAAGTAAAAAATAAACACTCACTGAAAACGTCCGTCTCGTCGAGAATCTCAGCTTGAATTAGCTCCTCGATCACGTCCTCCAAGGTGACCAAACCAATCACCTCGTAGAACGGATCGCCTTCACCTTCGCTGTTAACTCGCTGCACGAACGCCATGTGACCCTTGTGACCTGCAAAATGTTCAATGTTGAGTTTGCACAAAAACAAAGAAAAACGCAACTTTGAATCATTGCAAGAGATTTAAAAATCTTTTACCGACCTTCTTTGAATTGTTTGAACATGACATCCAGAGTCACGTCCTCGAACACAAAGTTACAAGGATACTGATAGAACTGGCAGAGAGTTCTCAGTGGCATATTATCGTCCGGATCGACAAACGCCAAATCCTTGATGTAAAGCATCGTGACGATATTGGTGCGGCTGCCTTCGTACACTGGAATACGTGAGAAACCTGCGAAGAATAAAAAAAAAAAGTTAATTATTTTAAAAATCTCGATAACGTTTCATCGAACAAAAGAGAAAAAAATCAGTATCATCTACATTAGAAAAGAAAATAGTCGACGATAAAGCTACACTACCGAGCTCGAAGCACGGAAAAAAGAAGACCTTGGAAGCGAACGAGAGGGGAATCACTATTTTTTTTACTCTCTGTCTTCAAGAACAAAACGATGAATCAATCGATAAGGTTGCGTCGTCGCTATATCTTTCTCCTCATTACACGCTTTTTTCACATCCTTGCTGGGTGGTTTTTTTTTTCGTTTTTTATCGTCGTTACAGAAAAGCTACGCGCGAATCTCTAAAGTAGAACGCGCCCACGGACGAAAATAAAGCTTGGGCGCATTTCCAGGTTACTTCGTTTGTATATACACTTCGTGCTTGGAGCGTTTAAAGAAGAAAACACCTACCAGAAGACATGATCTCGGATACAGTCTCGAAATCCAAAATTCGATTGTAATCGAGCATGTAGACGTCATCGATGCGAGTCATCACGTCGGCGACTGTTTTCTTACGTAGCTCGAGTGCACCTGAGATTATATTCACCTCGTCTTTCTCCAAGTCGTTGTAGTCCGTTGTTACCTGTAAAATGAAATCGATGATTTTTTTTTTCTTTTACTCTCGGCTCGCTGAGTTTCGAAAGTATGTCGCGCGATATATTTGTGTCGGATCACTTTAGGCTCGTTTAAAATGAAAAATTCGCGTGATGCAAGCAACCCAATTGTGTATCCGCGCGAATAATAAATATCATATGGAAAATACAATTGAAAAGTCAAACGCATGCGAGACAGAAATCACGAGAAGATACAAAAATCGGAGGAAAAAAAAAAGAATCGCGATTGAACTATTTGAAAACCGGCGAGTACCACATTCCACGGGGATAAGAAATTCCGATTTTAATGCAACTTTCAATTACGTAATGCGCGAGACGCATCGATACTCGAAAGTGATTATTGTACTTTTATTTTATCGACGCGCGAAAATTTTCCGGGACGCGCAATCGTTCATTCCTTTTTCTTCGCTCGTGATATAACTCGCCGATAAAGACTTTGTATTTATAGGCAATCTCTTGGATATTCTCTCCACTCAATTTTTTTTTTTCTCTCTCTTTCTCTCTGTTTTCGATGAAGCAATGCGGTTTTAATCGCGAATCCAATATTACACAACAAACTTGTTTGCAAGAGTGTCGGACGAAAAATCGAAGAAAAAAAAATAGGAGAAATTTAGGTCACGCGTTTGATTAAATTTCGTAATATTCGTGAATAACGCCCACTATAACTTTCTCACGCACGCGTTCACACGAAACTATCGCGCTTTGATTGATACACCAACGAAAAAAAAAAAAAGAGCTTTCGCTCGATATAAATCGGAAACGGGAGGTTTCATTTTTTTTATCACGGACAGCACATACATATACGTCACTTGTATGCGACAATGGCTTTTTCGTCTCTCTCTCTCTCTCGAATGTCATTCGCGCATCGGCAATTTGAGAATCACTGCCCGATAACAGCCTCCTCCCACGCGATGCGCGCATTCTCATTTCTTTTTTTTTTTTCTTTTTCTCGCATTCCTTTTATCGCGAATTATTAACGTTGAAGCATCGGTCAATGTGATAAACCAACGATGTTTTTTTTTTTCAGTAGCCGTGATTAATATAATTTTTTTTTCCATGACGACATAGTAATTCAATTTGATTAATTAAACGATCGCGTTTTGATTGATACTCCGAGGCTATGTTATAATTACACCGAGGTAAAGTTCGAAATTCGACCTGATTAAACTTTCAACTCGTAAAACCGTCGATCGATGTTGAATTTACTTCCTCGAATTATTCATCGTGAAAACGAAAAAGTTC
The DNA here is from genome assembly GCA_035047105.1 of Galeopsomyia nigrocyanea. Lineage (NCBI taxonomy): Eukaryota > Metazoa > Arthropoda > Insecta > Hymenoptera > Eulophidae > Galeopsomyia > Galeopsomyia nigrocyanea. Next base: position 9,674 of record JAWWMK010013721.1, read on the forward strand.
TTCCGCTTCACAATTTTTACCACATTATCTTTCATTCCAGTCAATTACACACTTTCTCTCTTGCTCGAAGCTTTGACAAACTCATATCAGAAATCAATACGAGCGTACGATATTTACATTGAGCGTTGTTGCAGATAATATAAAAGCTTCATTGACGAAATGCGTCTCCTCGCGAGGAGAGCGTCAACGAACGATTAAAAAAGCTCACCTTGACCAGCTCCTTGAGACGATCCCTGTTGTAAACATTGCCAATTTCCTCGCCGAGAATGTAATCGAGTATCTTGCTTATGGGAAAGCTCAGCGGGAATGTCAGTAGCATCGTCAATTTCGTGGCGTATATCGTCTTTGCGCCCCAGAACAATCCGTGTCTACTGCATATAGCCTGAAAATGACATTAGATCAAATCATCGTTCGCTACAACCACAAAATTATCTAACGTACCTGTGGAGCAATTTCGCCGATGATGACGATAGCGAGGGTGGAACCGATAACGGCGGCAATACCGGTTGTCAATTCCTCGAGAATAACGGTAAAAATCGCGTTGACCAGCACGTTGGAGAAGAGGATCGAGCAGAGCAAGTAATTGCCGTGATTGCGCACAGGTTGGATCGTTCTTGCGTATTGCTTTTCCTGCGTGTATAAATTTAATTCGATGAATTATTCAAAATTTACAGTTTTTCGAATGATTATCTCTTTCTTTTTCTTTTTCTTTTTTTCTACCTTTTCCGTACCGCAATTGCAGAGAATTTTCAGCTCGGTCGGATCGAGCGACAACAGACCTAAGTTGAGACCGGAAAACATGGCCGAGCAGCTAAGACACGAGACGATGATGAGAATACTCAGCCATAGTGGTTTCTGCTGGTAACTTATGATCTGTAAAATAACAATGTTTCCTTAATTCGTTGCAAAAAAAAAAATCAAAGTTGATTGCGAGTATATAAGTACGTACCCTTTTATATCTTTCACTGCCCTGATATAAAAAGTTTTTCTCCGACTCGTTCTGCTTTGCACACAGGTAGAATTGATCATCGTTGGCTTTCGCTACCGGCATTTCCAAGTCGACCACAGCTGTAACGTCGCTCCTCACGTCGCGCACCTACGAATGGACATCGAAAATATACATTTAGTTGGAAAAAAGTAAAAAAAAAAAAGAGAAAAGACGAGCTAATTTTGGCAACGCGAAAATCTAGGCTATCGCGGATGCGCGGAATGTAAACTTAGAATATACCTTTTGCGCGCTTGCGTAATCGATCGCGAAACTCGGCAATCGATACACGATTCGGTTTCGACGATAAATCATTCGTCGAATTTTCGAAAAGAGAATTTTATCGTCGTGACATTGGCCACTTGCCAAAAATTATATTAACGCGTTTCTTTATCGTCAGATAACTAATTTTTTTTTTTTTTTGAGCATGGGGAAAACCTCTCAGCGATAAACGTTTCGATTTTATTAAATCGAGACGCGCGTTATCGTGATTTTTTTTTCTCTGTTCGTCACGAAACGATCATTAGCGAGAATATTCCTTCGTCGTTTCTGCTACAGGGGTTGTATTCATTAATGTTTTTTATCGAATTTTGAAATAACGCTTCGACGCGTTGTTCGATACTTTTTGGTCGTTTGAAAAATATCGAAATAAATTATATTCTTCACGCAATCAGAAATAACGTAACGTAGTCGACATGGAATACGCTATTCGTTAAAAATAGAATTTTTTTTTCGTTAAAATAACATTTTTGACGAAAAACGTTTGCGTAAAATCTAAATAACAAATCCAATGGAGCATATTATCGACTGCGTTATTCGATAAATTTATCGAATAACGACACCGACAGAATATTTCATCGAATTCACAATTTTTATTTAACGCATTAAAAATGTGGGTTTGACGACAAAAACTTCAATTTTTAATGAATAGTACAGTCGATATTTTACATAAGGTACTTTCACCATTCAAAAATAACGAATATCGACTACGTTACGTTATTTTCGAATGCGTGAAGAATAAAATTTATTTCGATGATTTTTTTTATCATCGACTAAAAAATAACGAATGCGTTATTTCAAAATTCGATTAAAAAAAGTTATTGAATACAACCCCAGTGGTAGTAAATTTTCATTGTAACATAATAAAAAAAAATCTCACCGTGAACCTTCTCGACCTGATCTCGTCGCAATTCTTGCCATGATCACCCGGAGAATCGCTGAATGCAATTTGAGTTGTGTTGGTAATGCCGACGCCAAATATGCGCAAAGTTATCGGACGAAGCGCGAGAACTTTGGGCGTACCGTCATCGTCGTGCTCCAATTTCATTGCTTTCTCCACTAGGATACCTTCGATATGAAGGGCGCGTGGTGACTTCTCCTCCGCCGCCAATGCGCGTTTTGTACGCGTTAGCTTTCTGCAAAGAAAAAAAAAAGAAGCGATTTGTAAAAATTAAATTGCAATCGCGAAAATCAAGTTTCGTTGATAAGGATAAAGTGTATAACTTTCCCGCGGCATTAGTCATCTTGAGTCAAACTTTAGGGAATTTACACGAGCAGTCGGGAAATGCCGGGAGTTTATGTGGAGTAAAACTTTCGGGGTAATTACCGTTGATTGGTGATGTATGATTTGAACGGTGATTGTTGGATATTTTATTAGGTTTACACTTGTCGTTCGACTATGTACATTCGAATGCATACATAATTACACTAATCATTGAATAATTTAAGGTCATCAATGATATTATAATACTAATTGCTTACTATTGTTTCGAGTATCTCGATTGCCGTCACAGTATTTTTTAAAAGTGGTATATTTAATGAACTATTGGACAAAAGTTTTTTCTTAAGGTTTGCGTGTCATATTTCATTTTTTCACGAACTATACCTTGATGCTCAAAACAATGTAATACATTTAATTAACATAAATACAATATGTTTTGCATTGAAATGTAAGATCGATTTCGGTAAAAATTCATTTGAGACGATCAACAAAGAACCATCACAATTAAAGTAATGTGTCAACGCATTTTCGCTCATCGCCAACAATTAGCACGACCTTTACAGAATTAATTGTTTATAACTTATTATTAGACAAAAATTGCGGACTGACCGATCATTTTATATCAAGTATAAAGTATCAAGTATCAAGTATCATATATTATTAATGTAAACGTTTAAAAAAAATTTCATTCGTCGGTACCCGTTACACTCACCCCTACGACTGTTTATACATATTGCTATTACGAAAAATTTATGTTTTTTCCTTTATAACTTTTTATTAGACAAAAATTATAAACTGGGAGGTATTTTTTTATGAAGACCATTATTAGTGCTAACGTACAGAAAAAGTTTCGTATGTTGGCAATCCTTGCACACCCCTTCACAGTCGTTTATATGGCCAATTCCACATAAAAAAGTGCCTTAATTCGGCAGCGTTTTTTGAAATATTCAAACTGAGGGTACGCTCTCAATTTTAGGGTTACACGATTCTACGGGGCATCAAAAGTTTCGCAATGCTCTTGCCCACCCTCTCCTTTCACGTGACACCCCTTTTTTTGCTTGTGACAGTGTTAAAATCACGTGAGAGTTCTGGCATTGATAAAAACGAAAATCCGAGCTTTTCTGGTTTCTTGTGGTTTTTTTCGATTTTAATAAGGAAGGCAAAATGATAGCATTAATCGGATTTCAGAATCAAATTGCTCGGCTCAAAAAACGCCAAAAACCATATTTTATTTTTTTTTTCTACTCGAAATTTCGACCCTTGTAGAGCTCTGAAAACACACAAAATTGACGGAACGTGCCAAATTTGCCATTTTATTAGTTTTTTTTTTTACTTTTTATGCATTGTTGTAGTTTAAAAAGCTCTACAAGCGTCGGAATTTCGAGTAGAAAAAAACAAAATATGGTTTTCGATGTATTTTGAGGCGTAGAATTCCATTCTGAAGTCAGATTAACGTTATCTTTTATCATTTTTTGTTAAATTCCAAAAAACTATGGAATTTCGTGTATTATTTTTTGACCGTTTTAAGACTTCTAAGCCCAAAAAAAGGGTGTCACAAGATTACGCGGCGTGGGGCACTAGTGTTTTTAGGTACTATTGGTGCTGTAGATTGAGAAAATATAATAATTGCAAGCGTAACCCCGAGTTTTTAATTTGCCAAAAGCCGAACGAAGTTATGGCAGTTTTTTTGTGGAATTGGTCATATATATGAAATTTTTGCAATAGCAACATATAAAATGGCTAAAGGGTTGAATATATGATTTGCGGAATTCCGAAACTTTCTTCAACAGTTAATATTAACAACATACTTCATAGAAAAATAATTCTCAGTTAATAATTTTTGCATAGCAATAAGTTATTAAAAAAATATTAAATTTTCTGGAAGTACATGGACGCATGGTATGATACTGTAAGGGTGGCTTTAAGGGGTGCAATTCGTACAGCGACTTATTTTCACCATATATACAACCAAAACATGGTCTAGAAGCAATATATTATATTACATACTTTAATTTTCTACTTTTTTATTTTCGTTCACCGTGAACGTTCGGAACATCAAACTCATATGAAGTTCATCTTCAATTAGTTCGCTCAGTCGAGCTTTCTCGAGTATATATCGTCAACACTGCCCGAAGTTGAGAATTGCCGTTATATACATCGAAGTTACTATAATTTACCGGCTAATCAAATTTCAAACGCTATAACTATCTCACATCCAATCGCAACAGCAAACTCGTAATTTTAGTTTATTCGAGCGCGCGAAAATTCATTTCGCAAAAGTTTGAATTCGCGTGTAAATTTTCGCGATTTTCGAAACGCGCAGATCGTAACACCCAAACAACCTGACACCAGATCGATGAAAATTAAAGAGAGAGAAAGTGAGAAGAATCAAGGCTAATCCGAGTTCTGCACGCGAGAGGTTTTGTTTTTTTTTATTTTTCTGTCGCGAGGATGTCGACCTCCTCGTTGCGCAATCGAGTTTTTATTTGTAAATGAAAAGAAAAAAAAACGAGAAAATGTTATATATTAAATAACTTTGTTGCATCGCGGATTACGTAAGTCGATATTATATACACATCGAGAGAGAACTTCGATACTCGATTACCCAATTTATTCGGACGACAAATGGATTGCAATTAAAAAAAAAAATAAACGAAGCAGAAAAGAGATCACTGACTTGTATAATATCAATAGATGCTTCCGCGAGTGAATCACGGATATAGACATTCGAACGACGAAAAGAAAAAAAAAAGAAGTCAAATGACGTTACTTATCTGATATTTGATGGATTGATTGCGTCGTCGAGTGTGCAGAAATTAATTAAGATTGTCACGGCGAAATAACTTTTTTAATGAATATAAAGTGCACGAAGTATTGATATTCATTGAATCGCACGGTGCAAAAAAAAAGTCGTTCTACAATCCAATTAATAATAATTTCGACAATGAAAGAGAGCCACGCAACGTCGTATGGCGTTATTTGTCAATCAGCGATCAAATGAAATAACAGCTTGATTACACCGCGCGGCTGATGTGTTTGAATTCCGCTGAGCTCGGAAATTACTCCTCGGATGGATGTGTGTGTTTGTGTATGTGTTTGCGTGCAGGCTAATTGAAGAATTATAACGCTCGACATTTTTTTTTTTCGTTCTCGCGTGCATTCCATTCGTTTGTTTATTTTTTTCTATCGTACTTTTATTTGATTTTTTGGAGATTAACGATTGGGTTTTTCTTTTTTTTTTTTGTAAGCTATAGGTAAAGAGTATATTGTTTGACAGTCGTAAAAAAAATTTATTACTCCGTGAAAATGATGTCAGCCTTGTTTGTTCACAAAAGCATGCAATTATGAATGATTATCCTGGGCTTTTTGTTTAATGCGCGAGCATAGAATTAGTGTCGTCGTTACGTTTTCTCATTGCATTTTTATTTTGTTTTGCGGAGATTCAAAACTAAAATAGACCGAGTATTGTATAACTGGAGTAAAGTAATTTGAGCAATGGCATAGTTTTTTGTCGCATTTGAAATATTTACTTGTCAATTTTCTTTTTTGGACAAAAAGTCTTTAATTGTATTTTACACATGAAAAAAATAATCTTAAAATGGCATATAGCAAAGATAAGAACTATGCATCGCTAAAATGAACAAGTCCAAAATTTTTTTTTTCAATTTGAAATGTATTTTCATTGAATGAAAAAAATAAGCAATTCATTTTTTTCTTTTTATTTAAACTTTTTGTTTTTATTTCAAAAAAAGATTTTTAATTGAATTTATACACAATAAAAACTAAAGTTTCTTAAGTTTAACAACATTGAATTAAGAAATTTATTCTTAAAAAAAAATAGCTGTTACTAATTTTAAGAAACATTTCATCTTAAAATAAGAATTTGTCGCTTGAACCTTGACAATTAAGAAAGTAACACAGACAATTCTTTTTTTTCATATCAAAAATTATTGGTCATACGAGCACATTCCAAAAATTAAACACAATGAAAAATTTCATTGCCACTCATATTGAGCTCGCTGGTCTGCGAGATTTGCAAAAATAATTTTTGATATGATTTTAAACTAGACGAGCGGTCATTAAATAATTCTTTATTTGCAGATGTATAGATTTTTTTAAAAAAATCTCAAAACCAATCAACTTTTCAAGTTACCACGATCAAGTAATTATAAACAACTCTGTCGACTTCAAATAATGACACATCAAAATCGAAAAAAAGGAAGTTCAATAAACTCAATTTCCAAATCCAAACCGCAATCGAGCAAAACGAGCACGTCGTTCGGGAGGAGAGGGATGAAAAAAAAGAGAGAAAGCGCCGCAGCAGCAAGCGGGTCAAGGTCGTTGCTACTCCCCTCTTTCTACCCTTCACGGTCAAAGTCCAAGGGCAAATTTACGCAGATGTGATGTGTTTGTGTGTGTGTGTCTATATTGCTGATTTTCGTGCGCGAAGTTTGGAATTTTTCGAACAATAATTCGTTATTGGTGGACGGGGTTTCTGGATAATTTTTCTGAAATTAATTTAATAAAATTTATATGCTCCAGGCAATAAAAAAAAAATTTTGCGTACAATAAAAAAATAGTAATTTTCGATTTATCCACACGCACAGTTAAAGTTATGACATCAATTATACGAAAAAAAAGGGCTCGAAATTATTCTTCCTTTAGGTGATTTTTTATCGTTCGCCACGCGCGCGAGAGAGAGAGAGAGAGACAAAAAAAATGAAACGCAAACTCGAGAAATGTTAATTCTGACCTAGAAATATAATATATTTGAGAAATCGATTTCCAAACTGATGAATCAAGAGTATAGAAAAAGAAAAAATTCCTCGCAGACAGTGTATTTATCCTTCGATTATAGTTTTACCAGTTCGCAGTATTTTTTTTTGTCTACCGTTAACAACCAATTAAAACTTTTTGCTCTCGGATATAATTGCAAACTTTTTTCGTCTTCTTTCGAGTTCTCGTAGCACGACTATATAATTGTTTTCTTTCCAAACTTGTTTTCCGCAGACAGTAATTTTCTCACGAAAAGATTATTTACAGTAAAAACGCGATCGTTGCTCTGAAATTATCCTCGCTATACTGTAACATTGACTCAGTTTCAAAATTAAAAAAACATTTCTTCTGATTTAAAAATTTCTTTTACAAATCTTTGCGGAAACAACTTTACTTGTTTTCTCTCTCTCTCTTTCTATTTCTCTCGTGAGTCGTGAAGAGCCTTCGTGACCAAGGTGACATGCGGGAGAAAGAGCTAGCACGTGCTTTTCAAGCAGAAAAAAAAAGCGCGTGGGCGCGCACGATAAACAAAGGCGCCGACGACGGTTATATATCGATTTCTCTCTCGACGTCCGAAAGAGAGGAAATTTTTTTTTTTGTCCCCTTTCGCGCGTCTTGTAAGTTGGTATAATAAACTTACATTTTCGTAAATTAAAATGAATGCTCGAGTTGTTTTTTTAAAGTATAATGACAGAAAACCAACAAGTCTCAGTACTACTCGTGTGTAAGAACTATCGATTCGCGAACTCGGATTATTGTCGGAAATCCCTTCTGAGCCTGTTATATATAAACCGCGAGATACACACCCATTGCCAAACTGTCTTTTTTCTCAATGCAACAAGCCGTCAATCTATCAACCGCAATGTCTCGAAGAAATATTTACCTTTCTTTTTTAGAACTGCGTAACCATATAATAGCTTCTGTCGAGTATACGTGGACTCCACCATTTTCAAAAGCCAAGCTATTTTTAAAACGCAGACACACCTATAAGTGAGCTTCCTTCGTGTTTTAGACTCGAAAGAAAAAAAATTCTTTCCGTTACAGTGTATAATCGACGAAGAATTGATTTTAAACTATTAGCAAATCTAATTATATACAAAGTTTCGCGGTTTTTTTTTTTTTTTTTTGAATGAACATGCAATCGAAATAAATCTATTGAGGAGCTTCGAGCGGATGATTCATGACGGTTGAGCTCTTTTTATAAATACATAACGTTCGCGTTTGTCTCGTCTGTCTCGTTCATGTATGTATAATTAGATATACCATTCAAACTTCTTCTTTTTTTTTTTTTAAATGGTTTTTCTCGCTGACGATTATTCAGTAAAACCCGCTGGGTTACGTAAAAAATAAAACGACCAGCGAGAATCATTCTTCGAGTGAATCGTCGTTCGATAAAGTTGTCGACTATAACATTGTCGGCAACACTGTGCAAAAAAAAAAAAAAAAAAGAAACTGAATTACGAGATAACGTCGAGTGACGTCATTATTTTAGATAAAATTTATTGTTCAACGTTATACTTTTATCACGCGAGACTACTTTATTTTACAGTTTCGGGATTTCCAATTTCATCTCGAAGCAAATAAAAAAAAAAAATGATTGCGCAACCTCGCGCCGAGTCAAGAACCCAAGAGCCGCGAGAAAAAAAAAAGATGTGGGGCATAACGTCTATTTTCTGCGGCTTATATCAAAACTAGTCACGTGCTTCTCCTCGACGCCCGATGAGTTTATTTTAATCGCCGCCGGCGCGCGCGCAAAGTCATATGCCGCACGCGTGTTTCCACTTCGTCTGCGAAGACGAATTTTTCAAATACTTGAATCACACAATGTGTAGTGTGATTTTACTTTGATTTTTTTTTTATTTTGTACATATAAATGTACGTTAACATCATTTACTCGCTTTAACGCACGCGTTATTTCAAAGAAGGAAACGGTGAAGCAGATAAATTTTATATTTTAAGGACGCTCGGATATTTCGCTAATTAGTATGTACCAGTGCCAAATATAATTCTATACTTCCTTTTGCAGATTCCGAGGAGAAAACTTTCTACATAACCGAGACCAAATAAATTCTTCCTCGATTATAGAGAGACAAATTCAATGCAATCAATTTGCTTTGAGAATATTATCACGCGCTTTCGTGTCGAGTACCAAGTAGGTCGACCGACGAAAAATTATCCCGAATAATATCTCGACACAAACGTGGGGGAAGCGAGAAAGAAAAAAAATTTGTTTTAGTTTCTCTCAGTTTTTCCCCGTTGGAATCACGTAGCGTGACGTGTTTTACACGCGACTTTTGTTGCTGTAATCGTCATATCAAACTAAAAACGATAAAATCAAGTATTTCTTTTTTCTTTTCAATTGAGACTCGATTGCATTAATTAAACGCGACTTTTGTTGCTGTAATCGTCATATCAAACTAAAAACGATAAAATCAAGTATTTCTTTTTTCTTTTCAATTG